>JADLZK010011683.1:0-260501 GCA_015847255.1 Hyparrhenia diplandra | reverse complement strand
CCGAGCGGCACTGAATACGTCTCTTGAGGGAGAGGCAGGGGTTGCTGTAACGGGAGCTAACGGGCGGAAAGGCGACTCCACCTCGACGCCGGCGCCCGCCGGCCACCGCGCCTACCCACCATGGCCCCCAGCCCCCAAGCCCAAATCCACCTCCCGTGCGCTGCCTAAGCTCGGATCTGCAAGCTCGTCGCCCCTCGTCGCCCCTACGCTGCGGATCTAAGGTAAGTTGCTGCTCGTCTCGCCGGAGGCGGGATGGAGCCAGGGTCTTGCTCTCGTCGATCCTGGGCGGACGAGATGGAGGAAGAGGAGCGGATGGTGCTGGAGTCGGCCTTCAAGCTTGCGGGGCCCCAGGCGAACGGCCCCGTGGATGAGGCTCTGCTCGCCTCTGCCTTCCAGCTCGCCGAACAGTCGGCCGCCGACCAGGACGGTGCTGCGCGCGCAACTTCGCCTGCTGGTGTACACTTCGCCGGGGGTCTCCTTGACCGCGGTCCTGAGTGGATGCTCAGTGACTCGGAGGAGCTCTCGGACTGCTCGGATTGCTCGCCGTCGCCGGCGGCGGCTCAAGAGATTGCTGATGTCAAGGGGAAGGACGTTGCTGGACCAAGCCGGAAGCATCGTCGAGCCAGGCGTCACCGTAAACGCCGTCGGAGGCAGGATGGGTCCGCCGCGGCTGTCCACGGGCCGCCGCCGCCCGATCGCCGCCGCCGCACATTGTCTCCGCCGTCTCACCCGGCGCGGGCGCGCGGAAGCCCGGATGCGGACGGATTCTATGAAGTCAGCAGCCGCCGCCGAGACAGGGGTTCGTTCGCTGCGGAGGTCCCCTGGGCGGGTGCCGCCCGAGCTGGAGGGCCGGTGTTTCAACTGCTTCCGCAGCAACCACGTCAGGGCCAACTGCAGCTACCCGACGCGCTGCTCTTCTTGCTGGGAGGAGGGCCACCGGGCTGGCGTCTGCCCACGGCGCTCGCGTGTTGGCCGCAAGCGGCCACTCGACCGGGCCAGCCCCCGCCGGTCACCGCCGAGGCGGGCTCCGGCGTCGCCGCTGCCACGGCTGCACTCTCCACCGCGCAATCAACGGCCGCGACACTACAGCCGTCCACGTCGACAATCTCCCGTGTCAACCTCGCCGCCGCCGCCACCACCGCCGCCGCCGCGCCATCATAGGCGTGAGACGCGCGTGGCCGCCGCGGTGGGCGACCATGTGCAGGGACGTCGCCCCGACACCAGCAGGAGACCACGTGCGCCATGCTGCGGAGGGTCTTCCACGCCAGCCGGCGCGACCACAGTCAGGGATGCCGGCGCGGCCACTCCCTGGTTCAGGAGGATCAGGCCACCGCGCTTCTTCAGGCTGCAAGCCGGGGACTTCGGCCAATCTTGGTGGTGCCGAGGTCTGCCGAGCTCGAGGCAGATGAGAGCTTGCTGGGGGCGCGCTGGTTGGACTCGTTGGTGGCAACCGGGCGCCCATGTCGACGACAACGGTGTACACTTACCTCAGGACTGCCTTTGACATCAGTGCCACGGACATCGACGTGCGCCACCACGAACCCGAGGATTTTTGGTGCGCTTCAGGAACATGGCTGATCGTCAGCGTGTGTTGCGTTCTCGTCCCGGCGGTGCCCTGATCCCCTGTCATGGAGGCCCTGGCTCCGAACGTCGCAGTCTGTTCATGGATCCTTCCGATTCCGGGTGACTGTGGGAATTCGAAGATTGCCGCTCCACGCCCGCAATGTCGTCTCCATTCAGGCAGTTCTGGGTCCGTCTTGTACTGATATCTGCATTATCAGGCCGCGCGACATCCCGCCTGATGATGATCGCGAAGTCTTTGTAACTGCATGGTGTTGGCACCCCCGTTTCATTCCAGCGGAACAGCTTATTACGATTCCTGAGCCCGGACGTACCTGCTGTGGATGGACCACAGCGGGAGGTGCCTGGGCAGATGTACCTCTTGCTACTCCGTATTCTTGAGTGTCAGGACATGAGCCAGCAGCAAAATCCATTGGCCGGGGGCAACGATGGTAACGATGGCAGTGGTGATAGTGATGGCAATGCGGATGACATGAATGATTCTCAGGGACACCCGGAAGATCATCACGACTTCCTAGCTCATAGAGGGGACTCGGATACCTCGGATGACAGCAACAACAATCACCATCATCCATACGTCAACTACCCGCCTAGTTACGCTTTGGCGGTAACGGTGGGTGACTTTGATTGCCCTCTTGCCACTGACGGACAAATACAGCCTGAGGATCGGTGGGTGATGTCCTCGCCACCGCGCACGCCAAAAATCGAGGCTACGGTCGTCAGGACACCCATTCCACAAACACCAACACAAGATGCCCGAGGATGCCGGACGGAATCGCCGCAGGGCGTGGTTGGACGTTTCCTGATCATTGCGCCCCAGCTACTGCATGGGGCCGGAGTACCCGACACCTCCGCCTGTGACTAGGGATGACTGGTGGGCTAGGCTGGTCGCTGCCGGGGGAGGTCGCTGTGCCCGCCGCGACCCTCGAATGTGCCGCTTCCGGGAGTGCTGCGGCGGACTGGTGGGCGTCCTCGTTGATACCGAGCCTCGGGTCACCTCTCTGTTACGACTCTTTTGCTGGAGGACGGTCCAGCCTCCGACATGGGCCTCAACTCTGCTCCCAGCACGCCAGCTCACACACCCTGCAGACGACACCGCTGCTGCAGCGCCGCGCTCCATCCTGGAGACCATTGAGGATGAGGTCTGCATCCCCCTACAGACACCGCTGATTCGGGGCCCCCAGACTGAGGCGATCAAAGACACCCAACACAAATCTAGCGGTGCGGCGGAGCGGGCGCATTGCGGCCAAGCCGCGAGCACCCAACGCAACCATCCAGGCGCAAAAAGTGCTCCTGCATAAACTCGGCATTGAGGTGCAACAAGATGATGGGGATGTGATCATTGAGAGCAAGGTCAGGTCAGCTTTTAGAGGAAACATGACAGAACGGAAACAATGTGCACTGCAAGTTCTTCTTGATGGGAAGTTTGATCTCCAGGGCCTAGACCTCCTGCGGCCACGGGCCTGGGAGACATGGCCTGACTCCACGCGAGTACCCTGTTGCACAATTGGTTACCAATGTTATCAAACCTTAAATGCTTCAACTGGAACGTCCGCGGGCTGAATGACCGTATGTGCGAGACGTGATGTTGTTAGAGAGTTTGTGCGCCTCGAGAGGCCGTCCATTGTTTGCATCCAGGAGACGAAACTCTCCAATGTCTGTAATGCGGTGGTGACTGAAACTCTAGGGGCATCGTTCGACTACGAATTCCTGCCGTCTCTTGGGGCAGCTGGCGGCGCCCTGCTGGCATGGAATAGGGAGTGTTGGACAGTTTCTAATGTCCATAAGGGCCGGTTCTCCGTTTCTGGCCGAATCGCTGAGGTTGGAGCCACTAGTGCGCCATGGTGGATTTCAGTCGCCTATGGTCCGTCTGCCTCAGATCAGGAGAAGGTGGAGTTCCTGAGTGAGCTACTCAGTTTTAGAGCTTCTGCTCCTGGCCCGTGGCTACTCTGTGGCGACTTTAATATGATCTACCGAGCTCAAGACAAGAGCAATGGAAGGCTAGACAGGCGCAGCATGAGGCGTTTCCGCTCATTTCTTGACCAAGCGCATCTTGAAGAAATTTTCTTGGTTGGCAGACGATTCACTTGGTCCAACGAGCGAGGTCGCCCAACGCTGGAGTTACTGGATAGGCTGTTCGCGTGTGCTGGATGGCTCTCGCAGTTCCTGACCATAGCCTGCGGCATCTTTCCACAGACTGTTCTGACCATTGCCCCTCTGCTCCTCCAACTGAATGCCAACTGCAGCGGGGCAAAGCCACGGTTCCGCTTCGAAGCCTTTTGGGTCAAGATGGATGGTTTCACAGAAGCAGTGGCGAGAGCCTGGAGTGTCACGCTGCCTGGTGCGGACCCGTGCCGCGTCCTTGACTTCAAGTTCAGAAACCTCGCAAAGGAGCTGCGCAGATGGAGTAATGAGAAGGTGGGCAGCATTCGATTGCAGCTTGCGATCACTAGGGTGGTCATACAGAAGCTAGATGAAGAGCAGGAGTGCCGTCAGCTTCACCAATGGGAGGCCGACCTGCGGCGGTCGCTGAAATTCAAGGTCCTGGGCCTTGCGTCTTTGCTGCGCACAATCTACAGACAACGTTCTAGACTGCTATTCCTTAAGGAAGGAGATGCGAACACACGCTTTTATCATCTCCAAGCGTGCCACAGGAGCCGACAAAACACAATTCGGGCATTGGATGTTAATGGCGCACAGGTTATCTCTGAGGAAGGAATGGCAGACGCGCTGTTTGCTTACTTCAACGGCGTGCTCGGCACAGCTTTTGAGCGGTCACGTATGTGTGACACTGAAGAAATGGAACATCTGTTCACTGAAGATGAGGTTTTGGCGTCCGTCAAGCAACTCCCAAATGACAAAGCACCCGGTCCTGATGGACTCACAGGCCGATTCTACAAGGTGGCCTGGGCAACAATCAAGGCTGACATTATGCACGCTTTCAATGCGTTTTGGGCCCGCGACACCAGAAGCTTTCACCACGTTAATGATGCATACATGATTCTTTTTGAAGAAGAAAGAGAACCCAGAAGAGATCCGCCACTACAGACCAATCAGTCTGATTCACAGCTTCGGCAAGCTTGTCACCAAATGCATGGCAAACCGTTTGGCTCCAGCGCTTGATCTCCTTGTCCAGCCGAACCAGAGTGCCTTCATTAAAGGGCGAAGCATTCATGACAACTTCCGAACGTACAGCTAGCGTGCGGACCATTCACAGGGCGGCGTATCCCGTGTGTTCTGCTAAAAAATCGACATTGCCAAGGCCTTTGACTCGGGCATGGAACTTCCTCATTGAGGTGTTGCAACATATGGGGTTTGGACCGCGGTGGCGGGATTGATTTCGGGGTCCTCCCCGTCCTCGAAGCACCAAGATAATTCTTAATGGGCGACCTGGGAGACGATCTGTCATGCCCGGCTCCGGCAAAGGGGATCCTCTCGCCCATGTTGTTTGTCCTAGCAATGGAAGTTCTTAACCGCTTTACTGGGCTGGATTGAGCAGCGTGGCCTCCTATCACCGATTCATGAGGACATCACCGTGAGAGTTAGCTTCTATGCCGACGATCTAGTCTTGTTTGTCGTGCCGTGCAGCAGGACTTGGGAGGCGGTCAAAGGCGGTCTTGCAGCTTTTCGCCTTGCTTCGACTGGGCGTTCTCTAATCTCGAAAAAAAAGTGTTGCTCGCCACTTTGCTGGTCGGAGCAGGACCTGCAGCTTACTACCGGCGTGCTTGCTCGTGAGATTGGGGCCTTCCCTGCCGCTACACGGGGTCCCTCTTTTTCGGTATTCAAGTTGAAGAGGTCCGATGAGCAACCACTTGTTGACAAGGTGGCAGCTAGAATCCCAAAGGGAAGGGGCACTCCTCAACGAGGCGCGGGCCGCACCCTCCCCGTCAAAGCAACCCCCGGCCATCGTGATTCACACCTCGATTGCCCTTTGCCTCTCCCCATGGGCGATTGATGCTATTGACAGTGCGATGCGTGCTTTCATATGGGCGGATCGGACTCCTGTTGGCGGTGGGCGTTGCAAAGTAGCCCGGGAGACGGTCTTTGTAGGCCTAAATTGCCGGGGGCCTTGGTATCTCGCATCCTCCGCACGGGGTATTGCGCTCCGTGTTAGATGGGTTTGGAAGGACCGGGTGAAGGAAGGAAGATGGCCGGCTACCAAGGAGCGTTACAGGCTAGCTTTGTTCCAAGCGGCGGCGGTATTCAAGCTTGGAGATGGATCATCCACCCTATTCTGGGACGGATAGGTGGTCGGATGGATCGTGCATAGAGGATATTGCCCCCGCCATCTTTGCAGCGGTCAATGCAAGAAGGAAGAGGGCCACGGTGGCCCAAGCCATGGCAAACAATGCATGGCTGCACCACATCACTGGGCCGGTTACTATGCAGGTGCCTCGCCCGTGTCGGCAAGTCATGCGACCTCCTCGACAAGATGCCTAACTCCAACGCCGGACATGTTCGACCGAAATTCTCTGCACCATGTGTACTCAGCGGCCTCGGCATATGGCGCCATGTTCCTTGGATCCTCACCTAGGTTGGGGGGCAAGGAGATTTGGAGGACGGTGGCACCTCAAGGGTACGGTTCTTTTTCCGCTCATCTCACATGGTCGATGTTGACAGCAGATCGGAGGTTCAGGCATGGACTCCAGGCAACGCCCACTTGCATCATGTGCGATCACCGAGACCATGGATCATATCCCTGCTCGGCCGCGTGTAAATCGAAGTTTGGCACCGTTGTTTGGTGAAGTTGCACCTTCAGCACTTGATCGTTGTGGTCAAGAGCATGCGCTTGCGCTGGTGGCTGAGAACGCGAAAGCTCCCCGCCAAAGTTTCTGAGGCGAGGTTTTGACTCCTTCTTCTTCCTCATTGGTTGGATGTTGTGGAAGGAGCGGAATGAGAGGACTTTCGATGGAGTCATGTTGACAGCTGCACAACTTGTCGCCAAAATCCAAGATGAAGGCCAAGCTTGGTGCTCAGCAGGCTACGACACACGGCTGCTCTTCTAGCGCTTCAGTAGTGTTTGTGCTTGACTTTTAGTAGCAAAATTGTCACCAATGTAATCGCTATGAGTTTTAAGTGTTGGCGCAGCGTGTGTTGCTGGGTAACTGTTGTTACCGTGGCCGGTTGTTGTGTCAAAACTCTTTCCCTCTTAATGAAATACGCGCCTATGGCGTGGTCAAAAAAAAAAAAAAAAAAAAAAGTATTTACTGCATATCTATTAGTCAATTAGAACACATTTTTGTGTGTGAGTTGTTCTCATCACATAATTCTCATCCATCCAACAAAGAGAAAAAAAATGACTCATTCTGATCCTAACAGCTGATGGATACTTACTGATGGATCCTATGAATATAGGGCTTGTTTGGATCGCGGCCTCGCCTCGGGGACCCCCCAGGCAGGTCGATCTAACCCAAGGCATCCGAAATCGACGGCCTGGAGAGGTTGCCTGCGCCCCAGGCAATTTCTCAGGTCCCGATCCAAACAAGCCCATACTGCCGAATTGCATAGTTAAACGGGACTTGGCAGAGGAATCTGTGAGACAGGTCCTGGTACAAAATTAACATAGGTTTGCCCCAGACTTGACCCACTTGATCCTTCACATGCACTACCTGATTTCTCTGATATGAATAGTGCGTTCAATTCTAGGAAACAGAGCGAGGTAGCTTAACAAATAAATACACTCACCGTACCAGCTAAACAAAGGCAAGTTGACACGTTAACGAGCTGACCTTGATCCATTTTTTTTCGGTGCATATACTAATGCAGGGACCAGTATACTAAAATGTGACCTTGGAAGAGGTCACGTACTTACATATATGTATTTTTTTCCTGTATAGCTCGGCTGTGATTGGTAATCAAGCACGTTGATCAAACTTGGGACAGCTCGGCTAGCGAGAGCGAATCTGTTTGATGAGGTACTATGTTTTCATCGAATCTGCACGTTCATCAAACGTGGGACGTAGAGCTACCGCAGATTCGCCCGCTCTTCGAACTTAGGACAATGCTATGTGGATTCGTCACCGCCCCCGCGTAAGTTGACATACATTAATTGCTTGACCAAATGCTGTCTTCGTCATTCGAGATATGAACCCAGCCGTGGTAAGCTGGCTACCCGGGTCCCGGGCGGCTCGGCACGTTAAAATGGCCAATCCTTGAACTAGTCCATCAACACGTTCTTATTGCCAACATTATATATATAAAAAGATATAAACATTACATTATTCTTTCGTAAAACCTACGGCTCATGCACGTTGATAAATAATCTTAGGAGTGGCAACGTTAGCGGAATCAACTTGCGGTGGAATTTGTTGCAATATTACAAGGCAAAGAGGCAATTGTTTGGTTCGCTTTTTAATGCTTACAGTTGGCAACATAACCACTTAACGCTCAGAGTTGGGCGCGGTATCAAACTTTTATAGCCCGTAGTATGTATCTATCCTGCCGCTACCGGTTACGTTGTTGGCTTCCCGGCCCAAAGTAGCGTAACCTATTAGAAATGTGAATAAATAACGAAAGAACCAAACAGCACAATAGAGAGAGACTCACTCAGACTGGCTTTACGCTAGAAAGCCAGCAGATCCTAAAGCCCGAGTCCTGCCTAACAAGGCCCAAGTGTTCCAGAGCCCGTTCCCAGCCCAATCCAAAACCCCCATCCTCGAGTTCACAGATTCAGTAATTCGGTCCAGCACCCGAGCCGTGCCCGCGTGGTGTTGTCGATGGCGTCGTGCTCGTGCGGTTGGTCCAACATCCGAGCCGTGCCCATGTGGTGTTGTAGATGGCGTCGTCGTCATCCATGCTCGTGCGGGTTGCGGGCCTCCCGCGGCGCCGCTCGACCCGCTGCATGTAACACCTGGCCCATATCCAATATTGGTTTGCTTTGATAGTGGGCCGTTGTGTCACCAACAGAGCCCATGGCCCAAGGAGGGTCCGTCCTCTTCTCTACTAAAGTAGCAACAGGAGCACACACTATGTAGTTTTCGGTCAATAGCAACACACAAATTGTGTTGTAATATGCCCTTTTTGGGTGCAATAGCTGAAATTGCAACCAAAAGATTTGGTAAACTTGAGATGCGCAAAAGTCCGTGGTATTAACCTTCAACCACGATGGCCATTTGGGTGTTGCAATTTTTTTTGTATTGCAACTCAATGAGGTGTTGAAACAAGACTATATTGCCACGCTCTAGTTGGTGCTATAGTATCCTATTGCAACATTTCAGGTGATGCCGAGGTCTCAATGACATCTAACACCGAGCGTTGCAATTCTAAAAAGAGGCGTTGCAAAGGATTGTATTGCTACGCCTAGTTGTGGTTGCTACACTCTTTTGCCACAAACTTGCTTTGGGTGCTATATGTGTTCCCTCTATTACTACGAACTGTGTTTGATGCTATACTTGTCGATCCATATTGCCACCAAAGGTTTTGGGTGCTATATGTGTTCCTTTCTATTACTACGAAATTAATTTGATGCTATACTTGATGACCAATATTGCCACCAAAGGTTTTTTGGGTGCTATATGTGTTCCTTTCTATTGCTACGAAATTAATTTGATGTTATACTTGATGACCAATATTGCCACCAAAGGTTTTTGGGTGCTATATGTGTTCCTTTCTATTGCTACGAAATTAATTTGATGTTATACTTGATGACCAATATTGCCACCAAAGGTTTTTTGGGTGCTATATGTGTTCCCATTTTTACTACTTAATTGTGTTTGTGCTATACTTGTTGACCGATATTGCCTTTGCTTGGGTGCTATATGTGTTCCCATTTATTACGATTTGGATGCTATAGTTTTGATTAATTTGGATATTGTTTTTTGGACCAATATTGCCACCAAAGGTTTTTGTGGGTGCTATATATGTGTTCCTTTTAAATAACCACCACAATTGCCAATTTGGATGCTATACTTGTTTAGATATTGCCACCAAAGGTTTTTATGGGTGCTGTGTTCCCATTTATATTACTACTAAAATTGTGTTTGGATGCTATACTTGGTTGACCGGGATTATTGTTTGCTTGGGTGCTATATGGGTTCCGAATGTTTATTGCATTTTATTACTAATGTTGTGGATTGCCATAAATTGTCTAATATTGCCGCCAAGGTTTATGGGTGCTATAAAATAATACCACATTGCCACCAACTAATATAAAATATTGTTATAGGTTATTCCATTATTGGCCCATCAATATATATTTCATCTTTCTGACAAAAACCTAAAACCTACATCAACTGACCTTTATAGTACTTAAACGAAAAGTTTCCAACACACCGCTATTGCTTCCAACGAATGACATCGACAAAAATGGGTACCAGGATAAAATTCATAGTTTGATGAAACCAAACGACGCAACAAAACATCTACCATGAATTTTGACTTAAAACGTATTTACGAATGCAATGTCTATTCATGCCAACTCATATATTTCAGGATCAATAATATTTATGCAATTATATACCATTTATATTCAGTGAAACCATTCGAAAATTCCATCACACGTCTTTGCCTTTGTTTTGAACAAACCATGTACTATCAACTTTTAGGTATAGTACTTAAAACTCACAAGTTTCCAACACAGGCTTGAACGACCACTACATCGACTAACGATCATCATAGTTTGATGAGGAAACGTGATCCCATCACTTGAAAATTATCATGACGATCCATCTTGTTAAGCCCATTTGAATTGTCAATCTTTCAATAGAATGAATGACATTTGTTTTAGCATCGAGTAAACTAAAAAATTATCAAAAAGGGGGCAAACAACAGCTAGCTAACCAAAGTTTCATTGCTCATCATAAAATTATAAGAATGACAAAGATATAATGAACTCAACTATAAACACTTTGACAGCTCAAACATAAACATTCCACAACGTAGTAAGAATCTATGACACGATACGCACCTGAGACACGTAACCTAAGGAGTCATTGACCAAAAATAAGATTAAGATCACCCTAAAAAGTAATACAATGTATTATGAACAATAAATAAACTGGTTTTTTTAAAAATAAATCGATAGATAATTTCTCCATGTTACGAATATGTCTAGGAATTGCTACAAATGAACTCTATGTGGACCAAAAATAGTTGAAAAAAATGTCAAGCGTATCAAAAGCGAAGACATTTGTAGTTAGGAGCAAAAAAGGTTCATTGAATAGTACCTACTGTGGAGCTATGGTAAATGTGTGATCTTTTAAGGACCGATTTGCAGTTCTTTCTCAAGCCGTTTCCTACTGCGAATGCATAGATTTGAAGAATAATCTTAAAGACTGAGAAAGAGCCATTTTCTGAAATTGCTATTGTTAAGAATAGTAACAATGTGGAAATGACACCTTGAATGTTGCGGTCCTAAAATACTTCAACAGATAGTGCCATTCGACATAATCTAATTCTTCTCGCTTCGCATCATTCTCTCATGGTAGTCTGTTGTATGACTTGGCTGTAGCACTTAAAGTGGAACGCCATCCCGTGTAACGCTCTTTAGCTATGCCCCATATCATTCTCCTTGAATCCAAATTATCCTCAAGCTCCCAACTAGCCTATTATATAATTATAAACTAGGTCAGTTGTCATTATAGATTATATATGATGAAAATTCATACACAAGCAAAGATACTTACCAATATATCACATGCTATTGACTCTTTACTTCGGATGGATATCTTTCCATGTTCTCACTCCAATGAGTGGCGCCCTTTTCCTTGTAGAAAATACTATTTCGTAGTGAAAATGCGGGAGTTCTCACCTACAGCCCTTCCAAGTATGGAGAACTGAACGGTCGGGTTTTTGATTGCCCGTCCCGATTCTCTTTGTAGAGACCCTTCAAGCATTTCATTGTACCACGCCCTCTTTTCTTCCCATTTTCTCGAGCCTATTCCATTGAAACAAAAATGTTATAATAGTTATTAAACAACGTAATGCATATAGGGTCCGACATAAATAAAACACAAAACTAATTCAAAATGAACACAAGTTACTATTACCTTGATCTAGTCTCCAACGCCGAGCATGAGAATGTGCCAGTGCCGTGGTGTTAGGTTGCTCTCTTGACTAGAATTTTATCGGTGGGCTAACATCCTTATACGAATCTGCGAGACAATTTTGTCAAATGATGAGCTAGCATAATTTGAAGTCCGCAAAAGAATGGTAATTTGTATGACAACTAGGGGGATATTACTGATGTAATCAAGTTTTCCTTCAACCCGCAGACCATGCATTCTCAGGTATGTCTTGATGGTGTCCTCCCCCAGATATATCTTGAAACTCCAAAAGAATGATTATAAGAGTCATGAGTGCATTGCAAAATCCAACTTTATATATACATACTAGGGATTTATCATAACTCACCCATGGCTTGCTCCCTTGTATGCATAATATCTAGCCATCGTTTGTATGCATCCAATTCAAAATCCGCATCTCTTCGCCTTCATCACTATCGAGGAACCTCTAGTTTTTTTAATGGCAATACATGCATCTGCTTTGGATTCTTATACAAAACTATAGTAATAACCCTCTCATCCTGGTAATTATCTACCATGTCTAATGCATCAACATCGTATTCGATTTCACATAGTGTTGCCGCCCCGATCATCAACACTTCTCTTCTTGAAGTACATGTAGTCCCTAGACCCATACCCCGTTTTGATTTCAATATTGTTAAGTTATCAAGCGTGATTAGACTCTTCTCAACTCTAAATCCTTTAACTACATCTTGTCCCTCCTCACTCCCCAAGCAAACGACATATGCTGTCCCAAATTTCTCCCGCTCGCATATACGGGCGATGACATTTTAATTAAAAACGCGAGCACAAAAAGCATGTAATATAGGGTATATGTAGAACTAGCATTTTCATCAAAAAGAAAAACGTAGCACTAGCAGAGAATCATCCGACTTGGTAACATAATAGCTTGCACCTGTTGTCGATCTCTTCCCGAGACGTAGGTCGAAAAGTTTCTCGTGGATCTTGGCCGTTCGCCGCCTATCATCTCTGGCCCGACCTTTGTGATGCTATTTGGGACGAAGGTGACCCAAAGAGCGATGCCGACGCCTAGGCATCGCTCTTATCATGACGAACGATGATGCAGGTGTGTGCAGCGTTATCGCCCCGATTGGGTCCTCCCTTGCCGCCTCGCCGACGAGGGCATCCTTGCGGACAATTGGTGGAAGGAGGATGCCGGTGGTGGGTGGCGGCGCTAGAACCCTAGCTAACTAAATTCTAGATTGGTTTTGCGAGGGATTAGGGAGGGAATACGAAGAGTGTGATTATAAGCGTAAGCCAAAACGCCGGCCTCATGGGGGCGCCGCGATAGCTTGGCGTGCTTGCTAAAAAAAAATTTCGAGGTAAAAATGGCGTCACTTTCAAATTTGGGAAGTTTTGATTTTTTTATTTGTTTTTTTTGCCTAAGTTTGGGAAGGTCAGCGCCAATCTCTTTTTTTCCATGAGTTTTCGTGTGTCCCACACTTAGGGCCACAATTGTTTATTTTGTTTCCTAACATGTATATAATTCAAATATTATTGTGATTATTTGTTGATTTACTCAAGAAAAATGTTAAAATACCAAAATCAAGGTAAAAAACTAAAATTTGCATGGACACCTCCTTTTGGTGTAGCATGTTGACAAAAAAATCTGAGTCAATTCTAAGAAAGTGTTGTTGCACATCCTCACAATAGCCCACATCTCTCTCATGTTCTACTCTATAGGTGAGAGATGCTCATGCTAGTTTGAGATGTGTAGTAGCACTTTCTCAAAATCATCTCAAACTTTTTGTGGTGTCTATGGAGCCAACCTATGATGTTGTGTGCATTTGTGTAATTTTTAGACCAAGTGTACCTATTATTGTGATTATTTGTTGATTTAGTCAAGAAAAAATGTTTAAAATACCAAAATCAAGGTAAAAATCTGAAATTTTTATGGACACCTCCTTTTTGGTGTAGCATGTTAACAAAAAAAATTATGAGATGATTCTGACAAAGTGTTGCTACACATCCTCACAATGACCCACATCTCACACAAATGTTTGTATCACTTAGTGAAAAGATACTCATGCTAGTTTGAGATGTGTAGTACCACTTTCAAAAATCATCTCAAACTTTTTTTTGGGTGTCTATGGAACCAAACTATGGTGTTGTATGAATTTGTTTAATTTTTTAGACCAAGTTTACCAATTATTGTAATTATTTGTTGATTTACTCAAGAAAAATGTTAAAATACCAAAAATCAAGGTAAAAATCTAAAAATTGCATGAACACCTCATTTTGGTGTATCATGTTGACAAAAAAAAATTGAGTTGATTCTAAGAAAGTGTTGTTGCACATACTCACAATGGCCCACATCTCTCTCACATGTTCTAGTTACTAGGTGACAGATGCTCATGCTAGTTTGAGATGTGTAGTACCACTTTCTCAAAATCATCTCAAACTTTTTGGGGTATCTATGGAACCAAACTGTTGTGTTGTGTGCGGTTGTGCAATTTTTTAGGCCAAGTTTACCTTTATTGTGATTATTAGTTGATTTACTCAAGAAAAAAATGTTAAAATACCAAAATCAAGATAAAAAAATTTTGCATGGTCACCTCCTTTTTGGTGTAGCATGTTGACAAAAAATCTGAGTCAATTCGTTGTTGCACATCCTCACAATGGCCCACATCTCTCACACATGTTCTAGTTACTAGGTGAGAGATGCCCATGGTAGTGTGAGATGTGTAGTACCACTTTCTCGAAATCATCTCAAACTTTTTGTTGTGTTTTGGGAGCCAAAATATGCCATGCTCACACACAAAGTAATTGAGAGCTATGTTAGTTAAAACAAAGATATCGGACCAAGCCAAAAAAAAAAAGGATAGGTTCAAATCCTTTTGAGTCTGCCGCATATGTATCTTACATAGACAACCATCTAGATGAACATTTCAAATGCCGCCTTAGGTGACTTGGATTTGGCACACAGGTTTCAGATTTGAAAATTCAAACACAAATAGATGAACAACACTAATAATTTAATAAGATAATAAGAATTATTAAAAGGCATCTCCATGACACCAGATGAAACTTAATATCTTGTTCACATTCAGGGCAACCATGTGCCACCGGATCGACGCTTAACGCCTTCTTGCCTCCTAGGGCACTAACAACTATATAGTAGAGACTAATATATGAATGGCTGATGGTCTCGGTTGCTTCTCCTCCAGGGCCATCCTTCTCAATTCTGGAACACAGTCTGCTGCAGCTCCTTCACCTCCTTCCTCAATCCCTCAATGATTTGAATGTTTGTACTAACGATTGCACTCCAGCAAATAGATCTTTTGTAAATCCCTCGAAGCCTGCTCCTTCAGGGGCTCCACCATCTCCATAAGCTCTCTCTTGAGCTTCTTGACCTCATTGTCGACATACTTGCGACAGGAGAAGCAAGGCTGCAATATGATCGAGGAACATAAATTATTAATTTGAACGAAAAATTTGTTTTAATAGAAGCTATTACATAGAGTTCATATCATCGTATAGTTCTTTCATACGAGATCTTCATTTGCATAGTAACAGTTAACATCAATGGGCCAAGACCATCAAAAAAAATCCACATCAATGAGTCAATGTCTAATAGTCAAAAAAATGGAGCATCCAAGCTTGAGCTCGAGACATTCAAAACTTGACTCCGGGATTAATTTCTAAAAACCTAAAGTGCCAATACTATCTAGATTAAACATAATGTGTCAATGACACGCTAGTCAAACTGAATGGGTCAAATGCCAACAAAACAAGATAATCCAATGGCCGAAATGCATAGCACACAAACTTCTTTTATATATGGATGCTACATTTTCAATCTACATTGCAAAATCTGAAAAACAAAAGATGTTCGATTTTAAGGACTCAATTATCCGAGATCAATCATCCTCGGACATTTGGCAAAAACAAAAGATTTTTTACGTTAAATCTACCTATGATCTTATGACTGCCAATGACAATGGCACATATCATAAAAGGATATGGAAGAGCAAGATCCCTCCAAAATCAAAATATTCTTATGGTTGATGATTAATCTATAGAAAAACCCCACAATGCGTCATGAGAGAATTCGAAGGTTAGAAAGATGTGGCACTTCGTGCTGTGGATGCTACATTTTCAATCTAGATTGCATAATCAAAAAAAAAAAACCCCAAATGAACTGAAAAACCCCACTCTAATGCGGATATGTATCTAAAGTGAGCTATGAGAGGAATGCGACCTGGCCGGCGATGGGATGAGGAGGCGGCGCGCCTTCCCAGTTGAACGCAAACCCTCGAGGTGGAGGCGCCGGCGGCGGCGGGCGCCGGGACCACCAACCGAAGCCCGCGGGCACGCCAGAACGCCAGTGGCGATGTCGCAGCCTCTTGCCGACGAGGCCCCTTCACACGCCTCGTGAGCTAGAGCCGCCCCGCCAAGGGGTTGTAGTCCCGGATAACCACCACGCCGTCGGTCGCTGGTCCACCTCACGGCCCCCGGCCGCGCTTCTCGTCCTAGCCGGACGGGATCGTCGGGGTTCTTGCCTCCGACTTAGGCATCTTGCCGGGCGCCGGCGATTTGGCATGGGGCGGGCCGAGGGTGCAAGCGGTGGCGGCGGCGGCGGCGGAACCTGGCGACGAAGTTGGATGGAAATAAAATGCGGCGGTTTGGGGATGGGGTGGGATTAGTGATGACCAGGATTCTATATGTATGGAAGAAGATGGGAGCGACCTCGTATCATGTTTAAAGACACTAGATCTCGAGAACACATCAAAAACTTCTCACTAGCACAGTGGTACCACTCCCTCGCCTTCCTTAGCTCTCGGGTTCAAAACCGTTTGAGGCAAATTTTTTGATTTACTATTTTTGTCTTCTTTTGCTAATTCTATTTTTATTTATCTTTTTTTTGGACTTTTTATTGTGATCATGGTAGTGATATTATTCTAATGACTTCATGGTGGAACTACACATTCCAAACATTCAACTATATATACATGTCTCACTAACATTGAGAACATGTTAAAAGACCAAAATCAAGGTAAAAAATCTAAAATATATTACTTAAGCTCCTAGGATCACAACCCGGGGCGGACGTAGTACCAAAATATCTCGCATGTGGCATCCCTATGTGTTCCGGATGCAACTGGACAAACTTTGCTAATTGTTCTCAATTACATTTATAACTCCTATATACATATATTTATAGATAGGTTGGGCATCAAGCGGTGTTCTTTGGCCCCTAGTTCAGCTTCTTCTTCACTTCCTCCAAATCCTCCTTCAAATATGAGATGAGCTTGTCCTTCTTGAAACAAATTTCAGCTAACTTTTTGAGGAATTCATTTGCCATCTTGAGTTCCTCCTGACTCTTTTAGAGCAAGGCTGCGCCCGGCTATTTGATGGACCTCATGAGATTCCACCATATTCCTAACCATCTCTCGCATCCCGATTGGTCAACACCTTACGCACAAGTTCAATATCCTTAGCGCATTCGGGGCCGCCGCGCATTAAGCCCTCGAATGAATGATTCTTTTGTTGAGCTTCAAGTACGACTCCATCATCCTGTTCTCCGCATTGATAGTTCTGTTGCAGCACATACATTCCTGAAATACATGAAGGCAACAGAATCATTTGAAAGGTAAAATCAGTCTCCTAAATAGTGAAATGTTCATAAAGTTGAACAATAATTATTTGTAAGCATAACAGAAAGTGTAACAGAAAGCATTCTTTCAAAATTCTTTCAATACATGTATCCATATCAACATCTTAAAAGAAAATAATATGCCCATGTAAATAACCTTTGTCACGCTATGCTAACACCGTGACACTTTGTCCATGCACCAAAAGACGATATATGCTTCTAGTAAAGAATAAAATAGAAAATACATGCTCTGCGTCATTACTACTGCTATATCCATGATTCATAACATTTGCATTTGCATCTTCTCAAAACAATAAACAATCAGACCTGAGGAACTAAACATATATGATCGATCAAAGATGAGACATACAAGAGATACAATATGTGTCTTGCTAATAAGCATTGAGACTTGACTCTAGAATCAATACTCCACATCTGCAATTACAACCTCATTTCCATTAGCCATATAACCTCTAAATAGATGTATCAGCCTCTAAAATAGATCTACCTACCTAATTTTACCACCTCTAAATCCCACAGTGAATGTATGAATAGGGCTAAGCATATACTATCAAAAAATCTTGCAAAAGTATGAACATCATTGTATGAACAAGGTGTGGGGCGGTGGATTCTCACGTGGGTCACCGACGAGGTCTTGGGGCCGCCGGGATGGGCGGCAGGGGAGCCTAGGAGAGCCTTCAACTTCTTCCACGACGGCCGGCGTGCGTGCTGCCTCCAATGCCGCTGGACCTGCAACCCACGTCGCCCGTGGCTGGGCTTGGTCCTTCACCATCTTCTCGGGCCCGCGGCGAGGTCGGTTCTTGGCGGGGTTGGCACACAAGTGGCGGAATGTGAAGAGGATTAGGGTAGGCGGCGGCGGAATGTGAAGAGGGATTTTGAGGGGAACTTGGCGCAGCCGGGTTTTGTCAAAATAAAAATAAAAAAAAGGCCAACTTTACCTATTTTGGTGATTATTATTTATTTGTTAATTTACTCAAGAAAAATGTTAAAATACCAAAATAAAGGTAAAAAAATCTAAAAACTTTGCATTGACACCTCCTTTTAGTGTAGCATGTTGAAAAAAATGAGTCGATTCTGTTGTTGCATATCCTCAATGGCCTACATCTCTCACACATGTTCTAGTAATTAGGTGAGAGATGCTCATGATAGTGTGAGATGTGTACTACCACTTTCTCAAAATCATCTCAAACTTTTTTTTGGGTGTCTATAGAGCCAACCTATGATGTTGTGTGCATTTGTGAAATTTTTAGACCAAGTTTGCCAATTATTGTGATTATTTGTTGATTTAGTCAAGAAAAATGATAAAATACCAAAATAAAGCTAAAAAAAATCTAAAACTTTGCATTGACACCTCCTTTTGGTGTAGCATGTTGAAAAAAAAATTGAGTCCATTCTAAGAAAGTGTTGTTAGGCATCTCTCACACATGTTCTAGTCACTAGGTGAAAATAGTGTGAGATGTGTAGTACCACTTTAGAAATCATCTCAAACTTTTTTTGGGGGTGTCTATAGAACCAACCTATGATGTTGTGTGCATTTGTGCAATTTTTTTTTAGACCAAGTTTGCCTATTATTGTGATTATTTGTTGATTTAGTCAAGAAAAAAATGATAAAATACCAAAATAAATCTAAAAAAAATCTAAAACTTTGCATTGACACCTCCTTTTTGGTGTAGCATGTTGAAAAAAATTGAGTCCATTCTAAGAAAGTGTTGTTACATATCCTCACAATGGCCTACATCTCTCACACATGTTCTAGTCACTAGGTGAGAGATGCTCATGATAGTCTCTTGAGATGTGTAGTACCACTTTCTCGAAATCATCTCAAACTCTTTTTGTTGTGTTTTGGGAGACAAAATATGCCATGATCACACACAAAAAGTTAAAAAAAAAAAAAAAAATAAAATAGAAAGCAAAAAGAAAAAAAAAGAACATAAATGTTGATTATACCAAAACAATTAAGATCCTTAGGGGTTTGAACTTGGCACCTACGACTCAACCTTAGAGAGTGTTACCATTGTGCTATTTAGATGTTTGCATTAGATTAGTACTTATATTTTGTTTTAGGTGGTAATATGGACACTTTCAAATTTGGGAAGTTTTAATTTTTTTATTTTTTTTTTTTTTTTGGGTGGCGACATCTGAATAGTCTCTTGAACTACCCGACATCGGATCACGATTTTGCAAGAAATTACGATTAGATAAGCAATACATCACTTTGGAAACAAACCAAAACATCAAGGCTGCTATGAGACAAAAGGCAGATTAGATAAGCATTCGGAACAAAAGCCATATCCTAAGTTATGACACAAGACATAATTCTCATTACATAAGCATTATGGCTCCATTACGATTAGAATACTATTTTATTTACCTTTTTTTTTTTGGACTTTTTGTTGTGTGATGATTAGCGGTGATATTTTTTATTCTAATGACTTCATGGTGGAACTACACATTGCAAACATTCAGTTAAAAGACCAAAATCAAGGTAAAAAATCTAAAATATATTACTTAAGCTCACGGGATCACAACCCGAGGCGGAGACCCGGAATCTGAAAATATCTCGGCATCACGGATGCCACCAAATAAACTTTAGTGCTAATTGTTCTCAATTACATTTATAACTCCTAAATACATATATCTATAGATAGGTTGGGCATCAAGCGGTGTTTGGCGAGTGTTCAGCAGAGTGTCGACTTCTTCTTCACTTCCTCCAACTCTGCTTCAAACACGAGATGATCTTGTCCTTCTCCTTGAAAAAATTTCAGGTGAGGCGGCTTTGATGGCATACTTTTCGATGGATTCATTTGTCTTCTTCGGTTCCTCCTGCGGCTCTTTTTGATCAAGCTTTGTCGACTCCATCCGGCACTCAAGAGATTCCACCCTCCTAACCATCTTTGCATCACGATGCGCCCACAAAATTGCGCAAAAATTTAATATCCTTAGCACGGTGGCGCGACGACCTCCACATGCATGATTACGTGGTTGTGCTTCAAATGCAGCTCCATCATCCCCATTCTCCCGCATCGATGGTTCTCTTTACTTGGCGGCGAGATACATTCCTAAAATAGTGAAATGTTGAGAAAGTTGAACAATAATTTTTTGTAAGCATAACGAGAAAAGTGTAACGAGAAAGCATTCTTTCAAAACATGCGCGTTTAAGTTCCCGGTGGATCACACTGTCCATACACTTCTCAATATCTCTCAAGAACTCAAATTCACGGGCTCACTTAACACTACATAACAGAAAGTAAACATTCTTGGACATTAAGTCCTACTCGGCACTACCAAATGGATGATACTCGAGAAATTCTTGAGATATGTTTTTTATGCTTTGATCTGTGCTATTTAACTGAAAACAATAATATCACAGTTTTAGATGTAAGGAATGGAACCACTTTGTGACTTTTAGGAGATGGCTATATGGGAGTTTAAAGGAAAATTGGGATAACATTAAAGTGACATGCATGTTTTTTGTTTCAATGATTCTCGATTTTGTGTTTTGGAATTTGTCTAAGAAATCTAAATTCTGATCAAATCGTTTATGAGGCCTTGACCATTTCTAATTCTAGGTTTCATATCATAAAAACATCTGGACAAGTAAAATTACCTATTAAAATTTTCCTATGGCAAATGACTTATGATGCTATGCTCACTAAGGAGAACTTGATTAAAAGAAATTGGTGCAGTGACCCAAAATCTTCTAATGTTATCCCAACATTTCTATATTTCCGTTTGCATAAATGGAAATGGAGTAATCTAGCGTGGAAAAAAATCAAAGCATGAAAGCATATTGAACTCTAAATAGATGTATTAGCCTCTAAAATAGATCTACCTACCTAATTTTGCCACCTCTAAATCCCACGGTGGATGTATGAATAGGGCTAAGCATAAACTATACAAAAAATCTTACAAAAGTATGAGCAGTCATTGTATGAACAAGGAGTTGGGGGCGGGATTCTCACGTGGGTCACCGGCGAGGTCTTGGGACTTCTTCAACGGGGGCCCGGGAGAGCCTTGTACTACTTCAAGCGTCGTCCGCCCCTACCCCCTATGCCGATGGATGCACGAGGCTGCCGTGGAGTTCGCCGCCCTCGGCCGGCTGACCGGGCTTCGTCCTTCACCATCTTCTCAAAGGCGGCGAGGTCGGTTCTTGGCGGGGGTCGGCGGCTTTCGGATTCGGGGAGGCGGCGGCGGAACGTGAAGAGGGATTAGGGGAGGCGGGGCCCGATTAGGGTAGGCGGCGTCGGTTTACCTATTTTGGTGATTATTTGTTGATTTAGTCAAGAAAAATGTTAAAATACCAAAATCAAGGTAAAAAAATCTAAAATTTTGCATGGTCACCTCCTTTTGGTGTAGAATACGTGGACAAAAAAAAATTTGAATCCATTACGAGAAAGTGTTGTAAGAAAGTGTTGCACATCCCCACAATGGCCCACATCTCTCACACATGTTCTAGTCACTAAGTGAGAGATGCTCAAGCTAGTGTGAGATGTGTAGTAACACTTTCTCAATCATCTCAAACTTTTTTTGGGGTCTCTAGGGAACCAAACTATGGTGTTGTGTGCATTTGTGCAATTTTAGACCAAGTTTACCTATTATTGTGATTATTTCTTGATTTAGTCAAGAAAAATGTTAAAATACCCAAATGTAGGTTAAAAAAAATCTAAAATTTTGCAAGGACACCTCCTTTTGGTGAACCATGTTGACAAAAAAATTTGAGTCCATTAGAAAGTGTTCTTTGCACATCCCCACAATGGCCCACATCTCTCACACATGTTCTAGTCACTAAGTGAGAGATGCTCAAGCTAGTGTGAGATGTGTAGTAACACTTTCTCTGAATCATCTCAAATGTTTTTGGGGGTCTCTAGGGAACCAAACTATGGTGTTGTGTGCATTTGTGCAATTTTTAGACCAAGTTTACCTATTATTGTGATTATTTGTTGATTTAGTCAAGAAAAATGTTAAAATACCAAAATCAAGGTTAAAAAATCTAAAAATTTGCATGCACACCTCCTTTTGATGTGGAATGTGGACAAAACAATTTGAGTCCATTCTGAGAAAGTGTTGCTGCACATCCCACAATGGCCCACATCTCTCACACACTTTGTAGTCACTAAGTGAGAGATGCTCAAGCTAGTGTGAGATGTGTAGTAACACTTTCTCCGAATCATCTCAAACTTTTTGGGGTGTCTATGTAGCCAACCTATGATGTTGTGTGCATTTGTGCAATTTTTAGACCAAGTTTACCTATTATTGTGATTATTTGTTGATTTTGTTTAAAAAAAATGTCAAAATACCCAAATGTAGTTTAAAAATATCTAAAAATTGCAAGGACACCCCCTTTTGGTGTACCATGTAATTTGATCTAATTCAGAGAAAGTGGTGATGGACACATGTTGACAAAAACAAATATAAATTACAATGCCATGGTCACACACAAAAAAGTGGCAAAAAATAGGGAAAGGAAAAAAACATAAATGTTAGAAAACCAAAAAGCTGATCTGAATCCGGGCCTCATTTCATTTCTCCTTTCCTAGGCTCCGACTCCTCCACCACACCGCTTTTACCACCAAGCCACACCTTCCTCCTCACAAGAATGGCCGCCCGCCCGGCCTCATGGAATGATGAAGAATCTGCCCGATCGCCTTTAAAAGCAACCGGCGCGACAAGAAGGGGGGAGGTGGGTCCGTGGCGGCGGCAACGGCGGCGAAGGTGGCTCCACCGGTTGCCCGGCAAAAACCGGCGCCTCCTCCTCCCGGGCTGGTCCTTCCAGGGGCCAAGACGGCGCTTCCAGCCGGCGGCGCTCGCGGCGGCGGCGGCATCCACATTCGGATGTCCCAGGGGGTTTAAGATGGGGGCTCTGGCTTTCATGGCTCCCCCCGCCGCTAGCGCGCGCAATGGTGCTTCGTTCTGGGAGGGCCATCAACTTCGACCTGCGTCGCCGCCCACCGACCTCGGCGCACAACCCCAAGTGAGGCTAGGGTTTATTGGGTGGGGTTTTTGAGTTTACTGTAGGGTTCTTTGGTGCTAGGCACCTTGCTTGTGTTTGATCATGCATGAACTCACGATGCACGTAGAACCAATAGCAAGTTCTTAGTGATCGGTATAGTACAAATTTAATTGAATGAATTTGCTAAATGCAATTTAGTGATCGATATAGCGGTGTATTTTGTTTTAGGTGCCCGGCTTCTTTGTCACATTTTGTTTGTGGTTGTTCACATTTTAATTAAACAAACACGCCAATGTAACAACCAATAGTCGACAACTAACCGACTGACCAGCAATTGTTACACATCCCAAATTACGACATGAAACAAAAAAAAGATACATATGACATAGATCAAATCTACTTTCGGACTCCTTAGTCTCCTTGGCGGCCTCAACCAAGCGGCGAAAAGCACGCTTGATCCTCGCCTTCGGTTGAAGCGCTCCATGTAAACGATGTTTAAACTTTCACGAATCGTCCGCGGCTTCAAGGAGTTGTGCTAGGCGTCCGGTTGTCCCCTGAATAATTTCAGCCGGATAATCATAAGAAAAACAAATCGGTCGTGCAAGTAAAAAAATACCATATATCCATGAAAAATCTCTAGCTCATTCCTATGTGTCATTCACATCCTGGAAATTACAATTATCCATGTACACACAATTTCTCAAAATCATACAAAATTGTACAAATAAATAAAGCATGTGTAATAGCGCAAGAAGATTGAAACATAGTGTTAAGTAGCATCATTAACATTTTGTAGCGGGACTCGGCAAGCCGAGGCTTGATCGGTCTTACGGTCAAGATGATGCCTGGTGTACTTGTGGTCCGCGACGCTCCTCTTTGCGCCTCCTTCATCTTCATGATCGGGTAGACATCATCGTCACTTTGGATCGGCCTTCGCGACAAGCGAGAGAAATTCATGTCAAGGTTCTGATTAAAGTAGGGCGAGTAGATTTTTTTCCCCAACCGGGTTAACCCCATTTCCATTATCGAGGGAAAATAGGCGGCATTTGTAGATCATCCGGCATCCGGCATAACGACCCATTTTACATTCAAACATCCGGCATCCAAAAGGGATCACAAAACACTTGCACTACATCGAAAACGACAAACAAACCATCCGCGGGAGGAGTAGATCTGATTAAAAACCTTCGAGAACATACTCATCTCCCGGTGCTTCTTGACATCACGCCGCGCGCCATACGGTCCTCTGCCCCGGCGCTTGCCTTTGTCTTCCATGGATGCGGTTGCTTGGTGAGATCAAGAATGATCGATCAAAAGAAAATCGGTGAGTGGGCGAAGTGCGGGCGGTTCCTTGGTCAATATATAGAGGAAGAAGATGGAAAACTACTGGGAAGTGGGCTGTTCGAGTACCCCGCCCACAATCAAAAACCCCCTACTAAACGTGCGGTTATTGGCGCGTGTTCCCATGCCTCTCACTCTTGCAACCACCTACCAAAGTATTCATTCAGCAACAATTTATATTAAATTAAAAAATTCTTTGAAGGACCAAAATAGTTTTCCTGCATACAAAAACCATTCTGCAACAGAAGGTCGTCACCATATATTCATCTATACTCTAATACTAGCCTTCAGCGACCATAAAAAAGTAAGATCAATGTTTCGCAACCGCGCCAGGATTGGAGTATCACGCGATTAAATCGGTGGACCAATGTCACAGAGTGCAGTGATTAGAAAACAAATTGCAGACACATGCATTTATTTTTTCCATATGTTGTTTGGATGCAAGTGACACTGAGTTAGCAACTTATATTTGAACATTTCTGGTATGTGTCTATTTCAAGTATATGATCAAAAGAACTTATATTTGAACATTCTGCCACTACATTTACCAAGTTTGCACTCTTAGTAATTTTGGGTATGTGTTTAACTGTTTATATATTTCTGCAGAGTTGCATTCACTTTGCACTTATGCCAAAACTGAGGTGCAGAAGCTGAAGGAAGAATTGTCGGTGAAGGTGGCTGAGTTGCACGAGGTGTCCCAAAAGAATGAAGAGATGTCTGACAGGCTGACCAAGCTGGAATTGTCCGACGTCACCACTAGAATCAATGTCCTCCTCCTGCAAGGTACGGACAACAAGAATGACAAGATCATTGCGAAGTTGAAGGCGGAGTTGAAGGCGGAGTTGAAGGCGGGATTGAGGAGTTGAAGAGGAGTATCTCCCTAGAACTTGGTGGGCGAGGTGTCCAAAATTTGGACTCTATCTATAATTATCTCCTGTTCGATTGTGCTTGTAAGTTATAAATATGGTTGTGCGTGGTGGAAGGAGAACAATTAAGTTTCATCTGGTTATATATATATGAAGTTAGCTTTTGCAATTATGAATCTGTTTGCATGTCATTTTTTTTAATATCTAGTGGCACATAGCCCCCTTCCTTGGCATAATTACACACTTTCTCTGAATCATCTCAAACCTTTTTGGGGTATTCATGGAGCCAAACTATGATGTTATGTGCATTTGTGTAATTTTCAGAACAAGTTTACCTATTACTGTGATTCTCCACTACTCAAGAAAAATGTTAAAATACCAAAATAAAGCTAAAAAAATCTCAAACCTTTTGACACATTCTTTTTTTATGGTATTCATGGAGTGCCAAACTATGATGTTATGTGCATTTGTGTAATTTTTTCTTTGAATCATCTCAAACCTTATGATGCCATTTGTGTAATTTTAGAACAAGTTTACCTATTACTGTGATTATTTGTTGATTTACTCAAGAAAAATGTTTAAATACCAAAATAAAGCTAAAAATTGCAAAAAGCACTATAACACCATAGTTTGCTTCCATAGACACCCCAAAAAGTTTTGAGATGATTTTTAGAAAGTGGTACTACACATTTCACACTACCATGGGCATCTCTCACCTAGTGACTAGAACATGTGTGAGAAATGTGAGCCATTGTGAGGATGTGTAGCAACACTTTCTTTGAATCGACTTCATTTTTTTTTAGTCAACAAGCTACAACAAAAGGAGTTGTCCCACAAATTTTTAGATTTTGTTACCTTCATTAATGTATTTTAAAAAGGAAGGAAGCAAAAAGAAATGTTGGAATAAGAAAAACAAATGGCACCTAGGATTCGAACCTAGCACCTCATCTTAAAACCAATGGAGTCTTACCATTATGCTAACCATGCGTTTTTCTATTGTTAGCGTGAACAATTTTATTTAACGAGTTATATCACAAATGACCTATAAATCCCCTCTGGAACCCACCTCATTTACTCGGCCGCATCCGCATCTCATCCCCCTTCACTCATCCGCTTCCACCTACCTCAGCGGGGTTTTTCCGGCCGGCGGCGCCTCCGCCCCATTGCGGACATGACTAAAGGCGGGGTTGAAGAATCCCGCCCGGTCGATGCCTTGTAGCGAGCCTCGAGGAGCGCGACTTCGCATGGCAAGTTCTCCGGACCCGGTGAAGGCGATGAAGGTCCGCAAAGGGAGCGCGGCCCCGTCGTCGTGGCGGCCCCTCGACCTCGGCGAGGGCTTCATCCGAGGGCGCGGGAAGGTTGGCAAATCGTGCAGTCGGGGGTCGCCGTGCCAACAGCAGCGTTATCGCGAGGGCATTGCAAACTAGCTCGTCGGCGGTGGCGCTGCGTGGTTGGAAGTTGTCCCCAAAAAGCCCGGCTTCGTTAGATGGGGAGGCCCGCCGTCGCCCGGGCCGGCTAGCGTCGCCACACTCTCAACTCCGACTCTTTGGAGGACCACACCGGAGGTGAGATTGGGGTTTTCTTGGGTGGGGTGTTTTTTTTTTGGAAATGCGGTTGTTTTTTTTTTTTTTGTCACAATTCAACTCATGATATAACCATCTCCTAAAAAGTAATTTGCAAACCATTTCTAACTTCGATCTTGTGACATTTTTTTGATCAGTCAAGCTAAACAAAATAGGAAAAATAGCACAAATAGGCTTATTGTATAACCATGAGTCCAACCAAAATCTGGTAAGGTCGACTTTTCTACTAATGATATCTCTACCATGTAAGTAAATTTCTTTTGATCTTTAGTAAATCAGCCCACATTGGTGAATCAATGCAAGAACCAAATTTGTCTACTATCATGGTTGCATTGAGATCATATTGTTGAACCACCCTTGATGAATGATACAATTGTTGAATCATCCCAAAACTGGAATTTACCACTTGCTTCTATGTCATCTGATCACTTCTATTTTTGCTTCATATATGCTTGTGGCAATAAATGTTGTTTGTGGCATCATGTTCAATCTTGGACGGGGATGTGCTTTGTTATTAGCAAATACACCATGCACATCTCTTATGAATGTAGATATGCCTTGTAACCTCTTCATTTTTTGATTAAAGAAACAATTTTCCATTAAAATAGGTGGACCTCCTTAGCTTCAATTCAAAATTTCAGTAATATTTACATTTATACAAGTGGGTGACACAACTTAGAATGGTGGCCTCATATACGCCATAACCTTAGAATGTCAAAGCAATGATCTAGTCTTGACTACGTGATCTGATTCATCAAACTTTATTACCTAATAACTTATTAAATGCATGTTTGATAGATTTATCAAATTTCACAACAATCTTGATAATTGTGCTCCTGTTAATGTGTTTATTGTCTATGTTAAGTCCTGCTTCTCAATTGACTCTTGTCATGTTTATCCTTATCTGTTTTTCTCTGTTTTATGTTTAACCCAATGTGTCAAATGTATACTTGATTGAATCATACATAGATATCTTTGCTATTCAATCGACTTTTTTTGTTGATTAAAATGTGTAGACTTGTCTTTCTTTGAGAAGATCATGAAGATGGAGCGCGGGAAGGAAGAAGATGAATTACACCGGGCGAGAAGGTCATGCGGAATGGAGTTAAGATTATGGAGATGGAAAAGGAGCCCTGCAGAAGGAACTTGTCATCTCGCCGATGAAGGAGGAGCTCGAGGACCTCAAAAAGCGGGGAGTAGGACCTCAAGAAGTAGGAGTAGGACTGGCAGCGGTAATGGATGGACCTAGTAGTAGCCTTGTGAATGGAACTTGATGTATTTTGGATGGACCTAGGTTACAATCTGGTGGTAGCTAGATTGTAACCTCAACTAAATTAGTAGTGAAAACTTGATGATGGCACCTCGATGGTTGATGGTTGGTTGGTTGGTAATGTAAATATATATTAGTGACCTAGCTAAGAACTTGATGATGGCACACGGAACTCTAGTCTCATTTGGCCGGCATATATATGCCTTGTGTAGTAATCTATATGCGGTTAAGCTTATGAAGATTTCTTTCTTTGTTCATTTTTGCTGAATGTTTTGGATGTGATGAGCTATTGTGAATCGGCACTTTCTCATAATCAAGTTTTGTTCTCAAAATATGGCCAAATAGGAAATAACAAATATAGAAAGATAAATGGAAATAATAAGGTTCATTTTGCGGTAAATAGGGAAAACCAATTAAAAATATGGTAAAATTAAAAATAAGTGCAGTAACATAGGGATAATAACAAATTAAAAAATCAAAATCAAAATTCTGATTAGCAATTTTTTAGGTCATCTCCCCATCTAATTCCCTTTCCCCTCGTCTCCCCATCTAATCTCTCTTTCCCTTTCCCTCATCTCCCCATCTAAGCCCCACAATCCCCATTTCAAAAACCCTCGGCGGCGGCGATGGCCCTTGCAACGGTGTTGGCGGCGGCGGCGGCGACGGCGTTCGTGCATCCGCGGCCAAGAAGACCAAGCAGCTGGTTAGTCATTAAGACAAAGGGGGGCGGGGCGACCTCTGCCCATGACCAAGAAGAAGTCGACCCCGCAGGCAGCGAGGCCAAAAGGGCCTTCCTCGACAAAAAGGCCATGAAGCGAGAAGGTGAGATTTCATTGCTGATATATATGATTCCCTACTGATGGTTAGTTGATGAACTAGACTTGCATTCTTACTGATATATATGATTCCTAGTGATGATTACTTGCATCTTGATATATAGATTCCTAGTAATGATTATTTGTACAATTCACAAATAGTGTTTAGTGATTCCAAAATGTTTGTGAGTTATGATCACCTTTTTGAGTTATGGTGCATTACAAAGCATCCTCACTTTGTGGTGCTTTCGGGTTTATTTAATTTCTGAATGAACAGGATGTTTCGAAAAAAAAAAATTCTAAAACTTATTCGGCTTGGTAACTAATTTTAACTATACTTTGAAAATATCAATAACTAGAAACACATAACCATTCCCTGAACTTTAATTTTTGAAGTTTAGTATTGTCATGGTGTCTTAACTGAATATTGACACCAAAGAAACACAAGATTTATCCCTTTGTGTCCTCCAATCATCTACTTACCATCACCGGCGAGACACAAGTGATATATATATATATATATCTTTTTAGCAAGTCATGCCACATAGGGGATTTAGATTGCAATTTTTTTACGATTACTAATAGAATCGTGTTCAAATATCTAAGATTCACAAGAAACCTATAACCATTACCCCGAACTTTAATTTTTGAAGTTTGGTATTGTATGTTCACTAATATCCTATGTTCTATGTTAACGAAAAGTCTATGAAACATCAAGTGACGATGATTCTTCTCGAGTCGATGGATCTGCTAAAAGCGATGATGTCAAGTTCTGCGTAGAAGTTGCCTGCATTGATATCCGTGACTACATGACCTACATCAAGCGAAGTTTGACAAGTATCTTGATGCTAGGATGAAGAGGTCGCTGCGTGATGAAATTTGGGAGGAACTGGAGAGGTTTTCTAGAATGTAGTGATGAGAACTGAACAAGGCCCGACAACCGGAGATGCAAGAAGACGGCTGAAGATGGAGAGGAGAATAGGTTTTTTAGTCCGATCGATGGATCTGCTCCTAGTTTCAGCATTGATCTTTTGATGTAATGTATCGTTGGCGGTCTGTTAGTTGGTCGAGTTCTTTTGAATGGTTGTCGGTAGACTTTGTTCGAGTTCGGATGGGTTAATAGGTCCCCCCAACTTTTTGTTCCAATCGTGCGGGAACTAGGTCTTGGTTTGCTTTTCTCAATATATCTTTGGTGTTGTTATGTAGTAGTTTAGGATCTTGGAAGTGGTTGGTGATGGATGTATGAACTTAAGCCTCACTTGGTGATGGATGTTAGAACCTAAATGTAGTATTGCTCATCTAATCTGGCGTTGGAGTATTTTTTTTTCAAGAGTATAGATTGTTTTAGAAAACTTAACCCAACCGATAACCTTGTAAACTATCCTCATCATTCGACAAAAAGACAAGAACCCGGGACTAAGCGACCCAAAGTTTGAAACAACCCACTTTGCATGATTGCTCACGATCAACACGATCAACTAATAGAAATCTGACACTTCAACCGTCCCGACATGAAACAAAATACACTTTGCTACCTTCTATAGCCTACCAAAGGACGAAACCTTGAAACTAAAATCGACGAGAGACAAAACGGTTAGAAGACAACTAAGATAGGGCTTCAGCTCTCGATCTTGAGCACACCTCCGATGCACCCCTTTCCTCATTCTTCTTCCGAGGGTCATCTTGAGCACCCGCCGAGCCTTGCAAGAGTAGGTGTCTATCCCCAACAAAATTGCAATTGGATTATTCATTAACTTTTTGTCAAAAAACGCTTTCGGTTTCTACATTTCCAAATTGCCCAACAAATAGCCTAATACTCTGAATGTAAATGGCCTAATACTCCAAATTGCCCAACAATTCTTTGTGGCGAGTCAAGTTTTAGGTGGTGAAGCAAAATGTCACCATGAAAAACTAGTTTTTCCTTTTTGCTTTTCTCGATGTAATGCCTAACACTCAATTTGTTTAGAGTTTTGCGCATCTCTGAATTCACAATAGCTTGCTTTGCTCACCTGAAATATAAATGTTAGAACCTAAATGCGATATTGCTTATCTAATCTAGTGCTGAGTATATATTTTTTTTTTCTTTCGGGTAACCCCATTTCCATTGATTTTTTTTTTTTTTCTTTGTGCTATATAAAAGGTTGAATTTATATCCGACATGCATCGATGTAATAAAACTTGTATTTACATAAGACCTGAGGTAGAGTTCCAATATTAATGACATTACATATAAACTTGTATTCACAAATAGTGCGACAAATCCAAAGATAGACCAAAACCTATTAACGACATTACATATAAATATAAAGTATACTCGATCGAAACTTACTACGCCAAAGATGCTAGACGATCCACTCATCCTCATCCTCCACAACCCCGACATTGCGGACGGGGGCAATACACTACCTGTGTATCCAAGTAGTACCGACCGGTCGCGGAACCTATATCCATGCTTCTCTTGGAGGCTACGAGCTATCTCATATGAGAGAAAAGCGTCGGCGCGGCGTATGTCATCTGGTCATAATCCGTTAGCTTGGCCCCACGGTTTATGCATGGGGTCATCCTTCTTCTTTTCCTTGCAACGAATCCCGAACGGTGCGCAATCTTCAGCGTGAAGCCCTCTCTCCTCGGCCGGGCAAGACCCACATCTTTGGGGATCTCATGAACAATCGATTCGCGCATCTTGGGGATTAGAGACCCGCACTCCGCAATCCTCCGCCAAATGAGTGACATCGTTTGAGATGTGCGCTCCGGTGAATATATGCCCCTCCTCCCGGCGAAAGCGCGAGAACATCCGGGAAGATCACCGCCGGCACGATGAACTTGATACGGCCGGATAGTGATTGCCCACACCGCGGTTACAGCACAATGATCCTATAGATGTCATCGCCGATCTTGTTCTGGCCGATGCTTCTCCACTCACTATCGGTCCAACCACCAAGGGCGCTCGCCCGGCAAACCGCCGTGACGAATCTCCTCGATGACACGTTGGGCCTACGGCCTCCTCGATCGTCACCGTCGTGTGGATAGGGTAGTACTTGGTAGGATCCCAGCGTCGAGATGGGTAGAAGAACACCCACTCGTCCGGTGCATGGCGAAGTTCTTCATTGCATGGCCTCTTTGGCGGAGGCTACGTCCAAGCGAATCGCCCGCCTCTTGAGGGGTTATCGGCGGCGCTGATCACATGGATTGCTTGACGACGCCATAGTGATCTCCTTCTAACTCCGATGATCCACGCAAATGTGAAAGGCTCTAACCTTCTCTAACTCCCACAATGTCGAGGCGATCGGGGACCGGCGTGTGGATATCTTTCCATTAACCGCGGTATATATATATATCTGAATAGACATGACGATCGGTTACCAAAAAACCGCCGTATCCCGCGCCAATATGAAACCGCAAAGCCCCGAATATGAAAGGGCACGGCAAAATATGAAGCGTTGTCATTTGAAGTGATCACCTCTGGCTGAAGTTGCCGCCCATCCTCGATGATAATTAGGAGCACCCACCAAAAACGCGTCTTACCTTCTATTTTTTTCTCGGCTTTAGAGAAGGCGATTGTTGTTTGAATTTGTTCGAGTTTTCCCGCATCTCTGAATTCACAATAGCTTGCTTTGCTCGGTTGAAATATAAATGTTTTTTAGTCAAATTTCGGTTTTAGACTTACAATGACAAATGGGTATTGCGAGACCATGTGATGTAGAATACTGAAAAGAACTTCACCTTTGCGATTCAATACTTGTCAATTTATCGGGCAATTAGAATTGAGAAAATGACTCTTTGGAGTTCGATTCAATACTCATCTCAATTGGCGGCACCTAGAACTTGGTCACGACAAAGTTGCCATCATAGTTCAATACTTTCGATTACTTTGGCATATTTGGTATATGCAATCGATCGTTGTTCATGGGATCTTGTGAAGTTTGAATAATTTGAAATTTCAATTTCAAAGTTTGAGAATTTCGAATAGAAACTTTGGAATACTAAATGACTTCAAACTAAAAAAGTCATCAATAACAAATAGGCAATAATAAATGGAAAGGGCCGGCAACGGCAAATTGGAAGCCCACCTGTTTGAACAAAAGCGTGGCGATATCTGATTTAAGTGCAACCAAGTAAAAGTTCATTGCAATAGGTGTGTTAAAGTTGCAACGCCATTTGGGTAGTATTACAACCATACCAAATGGTGGCAATACATACATGTTATTGCATCTTGTGGCAACAAAGGATGCAATAGCCACCTATCTATTGCCACGAGGTGCAAAACAATATTGCAACCCAAATAAGTGGTTGTGATACGGCCATTCATAAGCAACCAATACTAATATGGATGCCATAGTTCATTTTTATTGCAATGCACGACATGCTAATGCAACATAAAATTGTTGTTGCAATACTTTCCACCAATTGCCACGAAATCCTTAAAATGGGTGCAACAAAAAGCCATCATTTTGCAACCAAAAAAAAAATCACAACATAATTTTTTGTGTGGCAATATGGACACATATTACTACCATTTCTTGGTTGGGTGCCATAGTACCCCCTATTGCACCCAAATGAGTGGTGTTGCCTAAGTGTCTGGTTGCTATTGATCGAAACTACGTAGTGACAAGGCAAAATTTGAAGAGTCATTTTAAGTTGTTATAAAGTATATTAATCCTCTGCTGGTAAGGAAGCGCTGCCCGTGGAGACACCATACATCGAACAACCTATTGATCTAAACTAGACCGGAATTGGATCACCATGTAGCAGTAGGTGGTTGATAGGAAATCTAACCTGATAGATCAAATAATCCAGATGAAGATGTAATGAACCTTCCACAACCTGGATCAACCAATGAAACCATGCTCCACCCTGGTCAAAATGGTACACTCCTAGTCTGCCCTGAGCAATGGTTCATGCTCGCCTAATTTTCTACCCTATTCATATGGTTGATACCTGGTGTATCAATTTGTTTACTTGCATTCCTTCTTTGGTTTCTCAATGGATAACAACAACAAAAGAAACATGAAAGTGCTTTTTTGGAACATTAGAGGAATTAACTCAAGAGAAGTGGGATGCTATACGAGACAAAATCTAAGAAAGTGCTTGTCACATCCTTTGTTTACAAGAAACAAAAGGGAAAGTTTTGATGCCCTTTACATTAAGAAATTCTATCCAAGATCATTAGACGTGATTTTGTTTCTTTCCTTCCATTGGAGCATCTGGTGGTCTCGTAACGGTTTGGAACAGTAGTGTACTAGATGGTCATGTCAGTCAAGCCAACCCATATGCCTTGATTGTGAACTTCTCTTGCAAATTTGATAACAACAGCTTTGGCATCTCCAATATATATGGTCCATCTCAACCAGCCATTAAACCTGATTTTATCACCCTGGCTAATGAATTTTGACACTTTAGGTATGGATGACCGGCTCTTGGGTGGTGATTTCAACCTGATCAAAGTCCGTAAAATAGAAACAAACCTGGTGGTGATCTATCAGAGATGAATATGTTTAATGAGACTATTTCTGACCTCGATTTAGGTATACCTTTCAAAGGGAGATCATATATATGGAGTAATATGCAAGAGGACCCTCTCCTTGTCAAACTTGACTAGGTCTTCACCTCTTCAAGATGGGTTACCTCCTTCCCTACAACCTGGCCATACAGCCCTTGTCGAAGCCAACTTCAAACCACATACCATATGTAGTACACATTGGCACTTCAATCCCAAAGTCAAATATCTTCAGATTTGAAAACTTTTGGATTGATCACCCTAGTTTCTTGAGACAAAGAGAACACCGGCTGGAACAACTCACCTCACTATGCTAGTGCTTTTGCTAAGCATCTCTCAAAGAAAATCGAACAAGAGGTATGTAAAATGGAGCAAGAATCTTCCAATCTAAGTAAACTGATACATAATAGCAAATGGGTCCTACAACTCATGGATGGGTTAAACAACAGAGGCCACTATCCGTAATAGAGTTAGCTTTTCGTAAGACTAGTAAAGGCTCATCTTGAAACTCTGCTAGAATCAAAAAGAAAATATTGGAAACAAAGGAACACCATCGATGGGTAAACCTTGGAGATGAAAAATACACATTTCTTTCACCTAATGGCCTCTATTGCTCACAAGAAAATTTTCATAGTGTCTCTACCTAAGGGCAATCTTATCACGGATCATGAACAAAAGGCCAACCTCCTATGGATGGCATTCAAGGAGAGAATGGGGTTAGTGATCTACACCGGCACAAACCGTAATCTTGATGATTTCATTGTGCCAAAAGATCTCTCAAGTATTGATGTGGACTACAGAATGAGAAAATGGATTTGGTAATCAAAGATCTACCAAATAATCATGCAAAGAAGCCCTGCTGGGTTCAATGGAACCTTCATAAAAAAATGTTGGACCATCATACGCATGTGCATTCTTTAAAAGGCTCTTCCTTGAATTCTACAGTCTGAACAACAACTTAACAAGCATCAATTCCTCCCTAATTACCCTCATACCTAAGAAGGATAATCCGTAGACAGTCCAATGATTATGGGCTAATTTATTTGACAAACTACTCAATGAAATGCATCAACAAGATCCTCCCAAACAGGCTGCAATCAGTCATCCTTAACCTAATTCATGCAAATCAATATGGATTCATCAAAGGAAGAACCATTCAAGATTGCCCGGCCTGGGTTTCCCAATTCACATCTGTCATCAATCAAAAAAGGAAGTCATCATAGTAAAGCTGGATTTTGAAAATGCATTTGATAAAATAGGACATGCCTTTATTCTAGATATCCTAAAACACAAAGGCCTCTCCAATAGATGGATTGATTGGGTAGAAAACATCCTCACAAGTGGTAGGCCATCTGTCATCCTAAATGGTATCCCTGGTAAAAGTTTCAAATACATGAGAGGAGTCAGGCAAGGTGACCCCCTATCACCTCCCCTCTTTGTTCTAGCTGCAGATCTCCTTAAGAGCATGACAAACAAAGGCCGGCGTGATGGACTAATCAACCATTCACTAAGCAATAACTTCCAAGGTGATTATCCTATCATCCAGTATGTAGATGATACTTTGCTAGTGCTTCCTGGTGATGAATCAACACTGTCCAACTTAAAGGATATTATTCAAATTTTCTCAGAGACCTCAGGACTCCAAGTTAACTACAATAAATCGAGCCTTGTTCTAATCAATAAGGATGAGCGAAGGGCACAGAGCCTGGCAGGAATTGAGTAAAGACCTTTACGTCCAGTCGGCGTGAGCCTGTTTTTGATTGATGGGGTTAGCTGGGAATCGGCTATGAAGCTTACAGCGCTTGGTCGTGGCCAAGCTTGTGCTCTGTATGTTACGTCTCCTCCTCTACGAGGTGTTCCTTGGCCGCCTTTTATAGTCCAAGGGGCCAAGGAACTCGCTATGATCCTAGTCGATACAGAGAGGGTTGTCCGTAGAGGAACCGAACACCGAACTCTAAACAAGGTAACCTTGACTAGTGTTCTATCCTAGTTACAAATGTAAGTCACCGTAGCTATGCTTCCTGTTTGATGATTATTTTGATCATTTTTTATAAAATAATCATGTGAGGCAAGCTTTATACAAGAATATATTTCTCCGGTTCATACTACTTATTGACGCGTTTACAGGCGTACGAGAATTGCCATGGCTGAGCCTATGACACATGGGCCCCACCTGAAATATTTCTACAAGGTTATAGTTGTCTTGACGAGAGCATAAGAGTTGTATTTGATATTGGAACATATACTTGGTTCTGATATGCATTAATTAAAATAAGGTAAAAATGCCGGTCATAGGGCTTTGATCTCTATACGCGTATGTATACAACATTTGCCCAGCTAGCTGCTAGTTGGGTGGATGGAATATTAAACAATGGTTGAGTATACGTATGTGACTCAAATTCTCGAGATACATATGTACGTGTATGATTTCAGATCTTTTACTGGGAAGCTAACTGCCAGATCACAAGGCCCTGGTAGATACGCACCAAATTGAAGATGCGTGCCTGTTTGCTTTGATCCCGATCTGCATATGTCCTTTGCTTGGCCGAGGGGAAACGTCCTATCTCCTGCCCCTATATAAACTGACCCTGGCCAACAGGGGAGTCCGGGCTGGTTCCACGCATAGGCATATTACACATCACGCAAACAACTACGTCCTCTGAGTCGCCGTTCGATGATTCTCACGCATCGACGCCGGGAGGCCATGCGAAGTCAAGCCTGCACGCCGAGAAGCAAGCCTGGATTGAAGCAGTGCAGCGTCCGGAGCGTCGTGCTCTTCATCGTTGCCGGCCGTCATGTTGCCTGGTATGTATCCATTAGTATTCATCTAATCAATAAAATATGGGAAGAGCCCAAGCTACTGGCTCTTCCCATTTACTGCTTCATCATGAAAAAGGCTCTAGCAATTTGACAACGTCAGATCCCTCGCCGCGCGAGGTCGTTGTCAAGTTGTCGATGATCATATGGCAAGAGGTCAAGCTGCTCTCTTTCAATCTACTCTACATCCATCGTCAGAACCCTCGCCGTGCGAGGTCCAACAGCTTGACAACGTCAGAACCCTCGCCACGCGAGGCCGTTGTCGAGTTGTTGATGATCGATCTGAGTCATGAAGAAAATCAAGACCGTACGAGTTGGGATTGTCTCACGTGATTCGATCTTAAACAACAAGCAAGCATCAAGTCGCTGATGGAGTATCAAACCAAGCAAGCAACTCGCTGGTTCGTGCAGCTGCATCACCATATATACATCATGCTGGCCAGTTCAGCCGACCGACTTGACAACGTTAGAACCCTCGCCGCGCGAGGTCGTTGTCGAGTTGTTGATGAAGAAAATAAAAGCCGCTCGAGACAGGAGTTCCTCGTCGCGATGACGTGCTCACAAGATGCTAGAGTCAGAATTGCTCTGCTTGTCATTATGAGAAAACTATCAACGCTGTGCTGCTTCAAGAGGAGACCGTAGTGCTGTCCGGCAGCATCTCAGACACGCATACACATCCGAGCTTGCTGCTGCTCTTCGGCATACGCATATACATACCGGCGGCCTGCAAGTTGCTCCATGAACACACATATATATACACGTCGGCGCCCTTGCTTCTTCAAGAGGATGCCGTATCAAGAATAGATGGCGGTGCTTGCTAAGTCATTCCATGCCATGCATACACCAGAGGCCAAAAGCTGCTCCATTATCTTGCTCGTTGCTGTAGTCCTACTCGACGCCGTGCAACAAGTCTCGATGCAAGGCGCTGCTGCACATCAAGTCGCCGATAAGCAGGCCAAGAAAACAATTCTACGTCCACGCCAGAGTTACCAAGTTTGTGCAACTCGAAGTCTGCTAGTTCTTGCGAACATCTTTAGCATGCCGGCTATCTCGCATACAACATCATAACCCTCGCCGCTCGAGGCTGTTGACGGATTGCTATTATTTTCCTACGATAGTGGAGAAGGTCGCATTGGCTTATCTCTATCGTTTTACTTCTACACCGGAGAGGTTGCATTGACCTCCTCCTTACTACTTTTAAGATAGTGGAGAGGCTCGCATTGGGTTATCTCTATCATTTTCCTCTATGCCGGATAGGTCGTATTGGCCTGATCCATATTATTTTCTACGATAGTGGAGACGGTCGTATTGGCTTATCCCTATTATTTTCGTGAAGTAATGCAAGTGACGCCGAGAGGCTGTCAATTTGATCTCGTGAGAAGCATCGTTCAAGCAAATACTCTTACCGCTAATTGTTGCGGATTTATTACTGTACAATCGTCCACCACGTGTCTAGTGCCGACGAGGCTAGACGGAATCATGGCCAAGTGCCGATGAGGCGAGGTCACCACTCCACCGACACGTCCTAATTAACGGGATCGACACACTGTTGCTGGGCACCGGGCGGCGAAAGCAACTCACACACGTCCATGTTAATGAAGGCCGACATACATGATCGGGCACCGACGAGGCGATAGTCATCCCCTTCATCAACAATACAAATTCCGCTTACTCCGACGTGGCGTTTGCGATGTCACGACCAAGCTTCGGCGACACAAAGCCACCCATATTTACCACGCCATATATCGCATATGGCTGACGACGATCAAATACATGACGACCATCTAGCGCAGCTTAATCGGAGGTTTTTTTTCGCAAGCTTCGTCTTGCGGATGTAATTAATCGCCGCGCCCAACAGGCCCCGGAATCAGCGAACTACGCAAATTTTCCTACAAGTCGGACCTCTCCTTAAGCATGACGCAAGACGGAACAAGACATCTTTTTCGTTGATCATGTATTTTGTATATTCAAGAAAGAATTAATGAAATATGTGGTTCTCGAATATGTGTGCATATGTCTCCCTGCATTACATTATTTATACTTGTCTTCGCTCGGTTTTCGACCAAACACTTCCATTGCCTTCTGGGAGTTGTTTGTGGCCGCAGGCTAGGATAGAACCCTCGCGAACAACTTCGATAGAGTTCTTTGGTGATCCTGTATCCACAAGCCCCGAGCATCTCAAGGTCGAGTCATGAGAGTTGTCTTGCTCTTCTCGGGGCGAGACCTTGATATGGTCTTCAAGATCATCTTACGGAGTGCAATTTTGAAAAAAAGTGCACCCGTTGGAGGTGTAGCCCCGAGCTTCTTGCTTTTTGGTACAAAGAGCCGGAAGGTCTTTGAGTCCTTCTTCTTCGCCTTCGAGTTCTTCTCGCCGTCGGAGCTCTTCTTTCTTGAAAGGAGAGCCTTGTTCCGCTAGCCCCGAGCATCTCGGGTTTGAGTCATGAGAGCCGCTCGCTCCTCTCGGTGCGGCCTCGATGCGGTCCTTGTTGTCTTCATACGGTGTGCACTTTGCTTGAAAAAAGTGCACCCGTAGGGTGTAGCCCCCGAGCTTCTTGCTTTTGGTACAAAGAGCTGGAAGGTCTTTGAGTTCTTCTTCTTCGTCTTCGAGTTCTTCTCGCCGCGGAGTTCTTTTGAAAAAAAATCGTGCCCGGGTATCCTGAAGCCCCCCCGCGTCTAAGAGTTCTTTTGTAGATTGAGCTCTTAGAGGTTCTTCATTTTTCTCGGGATTTTGATTTCTCTTTTTCCATGCGGTCACGGAGTCACAAAGGCGCTTTTATCTTGCGCTCGTTTTTCGGAAGCGTCGATTGCATGGCGATCATTGCCATAAATTCCCCTTCTGCGTGATTTGAGGTGACCGCTCCTTTTTTCTTTGGTTGCCTCGTCTTACGTGGACTTGGTCTATAGGCGTCTTTGGTTCCGCCTATGAATATTGCCCGTTTTGCTTCGGTGAGGATCCGTGAGTGTCTTTCTTCTTCTCTCGCTTCTTCTTCCTCCCGGGACTGTCTCTCTTCTCGTAGGAAAAAGCTTCATTCTGAGCTTCGGATCCATGGCGGTGCCTTTGAGTGAGTTGGATCAGCCCCGGCGTCTTTTTTTAGCCTTTCTAGAGTTCTTCTGTGAGTGAGGGATGTCTTGTGACCTAAGATGATCTCCTCTCCTCCTTCGTTTTTCTTGGTGTGGGTCGGGTAGGATTCTTTCCGGTTACCCTTCGATCCTCTTTGGTCTACTTCCTCGCCGCTTGGGTAGACATATCTTGGGCTTCCCAACCGGTATTGGTCGCCGCCGTCTTCGGGGAAGGTTGTGCCTTTTAGGAATTGCTGAAGATGGTGCTCTTTTGAGGCGCTTCCTTCTACTCTTTGTGGAGTTGAGCGCTTCCTTCGGGCTCTTTTCATCCTCGCTGCGACATGGTGAACTCCGGGCCTTCTGCGGAGAGGGTTCTTTTCTTCGCCGTGTCGCTTATCTTGATCCCGGGGTCCATTCATTTGCCGTCGTCGGGGTTCTTCGAGCTCCGGATGTTTATGGACTTGGGCGCAAGGGTCTTGACTTCAAGTAGCCCTCGAATCGTTGAGACTCGGGCTCTTGGGGTTCGGGATACAGTCCGAGCGCTCCGTCTTCTTCGCCGTTGGATGCCTGTGGTGTTGTACTCTTTAGGATTATAGTGCCCCCTGTCTTCTTTGTATCTTGTACGCCAGGAGTTCTTATTGGGCTCCCGTTGGCGGTCATTATCGAGTATATTATACCGCCAACCTTTATCCAATTCACGAGAAAGGAGCAAACTTATGTTACATATACCTTTACTTCTAACCTAGTTCCACTTGTATTCGTAGAAATTATGTTTTGCAGGTATAAGAGTGGAAACAGGTACAAAGTCGCCAAATAAATTAGAAAGCGTATTGAATAAAAGACGCCAAGGAGTGGATCAATCAAGAGGACCAAACCCCTACAACAATTTGGCCCATGCACCATCATAGGCCCAACATTTGAAGGACAAAACGCGCACGAGGAGAAGGCGGGGCCGGGAGGCCCAAAATTTCGAGGGCCGGCCGGCTCAAATTTTCGCCAAAATTTGCCGCCCTTTCTCTGGCGGTTTGGACCGGTCTTCACACGGCGGTTGCATGCGGTGCAAAGTTTCGTTCCCGCCAAGAGGACCTCGAAGCAAGGAGAGCCCTCCATTCACTCCTCCTCTCCACTATATAAAGAGAGGCACCCCCTCACTTGTAATAGACACCATTCTACATTGTGAGCATCACTTCCATATTTTATATCAAGTAGTAGTGTCCCTCTAGGTGGCTCTCACCTAGTTGTATACTTAGAAAAGAGGAAGAGAGTGAGAGGAGAAGAGAAGAGGAGAAGCCGGGTTTGTCGGTTTCGCCTCAACTTTTGTACCTCTACGGAGCCGACTCAATTTGAGTAACGTCCAGGTTATCTTGTGGTATTTCCAAGTTTATTATGTGACTTAATTCAGTATTACTTTATTTTACTTACTGGAACTCCGCTCGACCGAGTGCTCTAGTCCAGGATTCGGGCTAGTTTAGTAATCATTAGCATAGACGTGGTGTCTAGGCTAGTGTATTACCTGAGTTTGCGCCCAAACCTACGGAATAGTTGTGGTAGCCCCGGGGTGACAGCCTCCGATCGGGGCCTTTGTAGTCCACCATGTACGGGTTGGTGTTTTCAGAGAGCTTTTGGCGGCCCGACCCCGACACCGTTTCCCGTCTTTCGAGAATCGGAAGGCTCCGCTGCTCCGGGCAGTAAGTAGGGTTTAGTAAGCTGAACCTTGGTATTTAGTAATCTTGGGAAAACCTTAGAGAACCCCTCTCTACCTACAAAAATATTATTCTTTCTTATCTCTTGGGCGTACTTGATCCTTTCTAGTCACTTCTCGCTCCCCGTGGAAATCGATACCCCCGAATACTCCGGGTGAAAGCTACAACGGTACTTTCCGCGGCGCTTTGCGGATTTATCTGTGTGCGTTAAAAATACCAACAAGCTTTACGGCGCCGTTCTTTTAGAACGGTAGTCGTTCTAGGATCGAACCAAGTCGTTCGTGGTATCTTTTTTATTTTTACCACCATTTTTATGCACCTTACCACCACCATCACCACAACCACATGGACTCAACGCCTATCTATAAACATTCGCTCCAAAGGGCGATTCGTTGGAGCCTCCACCATCATCCCATACGATTCTTACAAATGGCTTTGAAATTCGCCCGCTTTCATAGCCATGGTTCGGGACCAACCCTTCTCTCGGGCACGATAATGAAAATCCATATAGCCACCTTTGGGAACTCGAGCACCTGTGTTCTTGCCTCATTTTATCTCGGCATGACACAGAGACCATTAAATGGAAATCGCTTTCCATTCTCCCTTTTGGGAAGAGCGAAACAATGGTATGCTCATACCGTAGGAGGTGTTCACGGAAACCGGGTTGAACTTCGAGACAAATTTTGTCTTGCTTTCTTCCCCGATTCCCGACCGCTGCCCTTCTTCGAATAGAAATTCTCAGATTTAAACAAAAAGAGAAGGAGACTCTAGGAGCATCCCCGGCCAGGTTACTAAGTCTTATAAATACAAAGCCCGACCTTTCTTTTGCCGGACCAAGTCATTCTTTTGCCACTTCTATCTTGGTCTTAGCAAGGAGGATTCTCTCGCAACTTGACCTCTCTTCTAGACGCCGTTTGTGCATAAATCCATTAGTGAGGGAAGCCATTCTAGAGAAGATCTTAGAAAACACCCCATACACTGGGTATATATGACGAGTTTCCTTAAGATCCAATAGGGTCAAGCCCCGACCAACAAAAGGAGGCACTTTACAACCGAATTTGCGGCCTCCTTCAAATTCTTCTCATAATTCGGTGTCGAGGAACCTCCCCGTTAAGGGAACATGCAATCACACTTCTTGGGATGATGAATCCCATCCTTATGCATGTCCCTTTGAATTCAAGGATGACCATTTCCTTGATGATGATTTTTGGAATGCTTTAGAAATTCCCCAGTTAGAATCATCATATACCTTGAATTCCTATATGAGACATCAAGAACACTCACAACACATAGAGGGTGAACCAATTCATATAGAAGACATTTTTACACCTTCTCCCCTATGCCCACACACGATGTCTCATCGACCATTCCCGATCATCACTTTGGGGTGAGCATAAGACGCCTCAAGCAATAATAATTTCTCGATCCATATTTTGCGGATAACTTGATCTCGTCATGAAAAAGAAAGTGCTCCCCACAAATAGGATATTTCATCAACGAACATGGAAGTTACATTCTAAATGTCCCATCCATTCCATGCTCATATGAAAAATCTCCCGAGTCGATCCATAACTCACCATCTTCACCATGATCTACAACCCCTTCTCGCTCTCTGCTCATAAAAATTTTGAAAGGGTTATTGTAGATGCTTTTGTCTACCATAAATTTTGCAAATTTCGTGGTATCTCGGCATGAGTTTACGGGATCGACACTCAAAGGTTGGTGTTGGAAGGGAAACCACTTCACCAACATTGGTTTCAAACTTAAAAGGTTTCCCAAGGGCGAGCTTTAGTCTTTAAACAAAAAACTTCCTGGAGATAACCCGATCCTTATGTGATTTACCTTCAATAAAATTGTTCTTTCCAAAAAAAATAATAAAAAAAATAAAAATAAAAATAACATAGAGTCTAGAATAATTCATTAATCAAATAAATATCGACTCTCTAGTGTTTTTCCACCGAGGAAGAATCCCACGCTATTTTCACTTGTTTTTGCCTTTGAATAAATACAGATATAGCACAAAAGAAGTGTGGGTATGCAACATCCCATTGAAGAATAGAAAGCGCCAAACCACATCATGAGTCTGGTGGAAGAGCATATACGAAACTCGCCGCAACGCCATCGGCAGCACACGCAACACCAAGCGCAGGAGGCGGAACGAGACGGCGGGAGCACGAGGCACGCTTGGCGTTACGGCGCCACATGGGGTACTACCCCTAACCCATAGAGGAGGCGGAACGGAGACGGCAGAGCACGAGGCACGCTTGGCGTTACGGCGCCACATGGGGTACTACCCCCTAACCCATAGGCCATCGGGTAGCTTGGGGAGGACCCCCACGGGTAAGTACCTACCGCCCCTATCAGTTTATTTTGTCTCTTAGTTTTTCATTTTCATTGCCTCTAAAAAAAAATGAAAAGAACAAAAAATATGATTCCACTCCAATATGTAGTATAAGGATGCTTAATTTCTCTCGAAGTTGAAATGATGAATAGTTGCTCATAGTTCAATTTGCACCTAGTTCATAACATTGTATTCCCCAATGTTTAAGTTTATTGGCTTAACTTGTCTTGTCCTAAAAACTTAATGATCTCGTGGGTATGCAAACACATGATTCTTCTCTAAGCTATTGCCGGATATGATATGGTAAAAATAGAATCTACTATGATTCTGTTCTAAGAGAGATTCATCATTCTGGAGAATAATTTCCAAAATTCCTTAATGATCAAAATTCTCATGATAGCCTATGTGAGACACCTGTCATACGCTTTTTGATCAAGATTCACATTCACATTGCTAAAAATAGGTTATGGGCTAAGCTAGAAAAAATGGACGTGTGTCCAGAAAAATAAAACAATGGGTACTTCGATACCCGCCTCTAAAAAAAAAGAGAAGAGGGAGAAGAATAATGGACAAGTGTCCGAGGGCGAGTAGAGCCCACTTCTCTAAAAAGAAATAAGAGCTAGCCCATACCTTATCAAAAGAAATAAAATTTCACTTGCACATCTTGATCGAGGCTTATGACTTGTTTCTCCTTATGGTTTGCACACCTGAGATGATTTAAGGAATCATTATGAAAATCTCCGCATGAATGATCAATCAAAGAATGAATGACTAGTGTTTCTATGAAAACCGTTCTATCTTGCAATAACCCAAGAGTTTGGAGAATGTTATAAGCCCCATATGATTTAAGTAAACAAGGATAGATAAAAAAAATGCCAATTTATTTAAACAACGGAAGAATACTTTATTATGAGCATGGTACATTTTGACATATATCGGCATTGTAGCAACTCCTGATCAACAACCAAACACTTAGCTATTTGCTCGGGACGAGCAAAGGTTAAGCTTGGGGGAACTTGTTGGCGGTCATTATCGAGTATATTATACCGCCAACCTTTATCCAATTCACGAGAAAGGAGCAAACTTATGTTACATATACCTTTACTTCTAACCTAGTTCCACTTGTATTCGTAGAAATTATGTTTTGCGGTATAAGAGTGGAAACAGTACAAAGTCGCCAAATAAATTAGAAAGCGTATTGAATAAAAAGACGCCAAGGAGTGGATCAATCAAGAGGACCAAACCCCAAGCACAATTTGGCCCATGCACCATCATAGGCCCAACATTTGAAGGACAAAACGCGCAACAGAGAAGGCCGGGGCCGGGAGGCCCAGCCTGAGGGCCGGCCGGCGCAAGGCGGCGGGCGCAAATTTTCGCCAAAATTTGCCGCCCTTTCTCTGGCGGTTTGGACCGGTCTTCACACGGCGGTTGCATGCGGTGCAAAGTTTCGCTCCCGCCAAGAAGACCTCGAAGCAAGGAGAGCCCTCCATTCACTCCTCCTCTCCACTATATAAAGAGAGGCACCCCCTCACTTGTAATAGACACCATTATACATTGTGAGCATCACTTCCATATTTTATATCAAGTAGTAGTGTCCCTCTAGGTGGCTCTCACCTAGTTGTATACTTAGAAAAGAGGAAGAGAGTGAGAGGAGAAGAGAAGAGGAGAAGCCGGGTTTGTCGGTTTCGCCTCAACTTTTTTGTACCTCTACGGAGCCGACTCAATTTGAGTAACGTCCGTGTTATCTTGTGGTATTTCCAAGTTTATTATGTGACTTAATTCAAGTATTGCTTTATTTTACTTATTTGGAACTCCGCCGACCGAGTGCTCTAGTCCAGGATCCGGCTAGTTTAGTAATCATTAGCATAGACGTGGTGTCTAGGCTAGTGTATTACCCGAGTTTGCACCCAAACCTCACGGAATAGTTGTGGTAGCCCCGGGGTGACAGGCCGATCAGGCCTTTGTAGTCCACCACGTGCGGGTTGGTGTTTTCATAGAGCTTTTGGCGGCCCGACCCCGACACCGTTTCCCAGGTCTCTTCGAGAATCGGAAAGGTTCCGCCGCTCCGGTAAGTAGGGTTTAGTAAGCCCGAACCTTGGTATTTAGTAATCTTGGGAAAACCTTAGAGAACCCCTCTCTACCTACAAAAATATTATTCTTTCTTATCTCTTGGATGTACTTGATCCTTTCCTAGTCACTTCTCGTTCCCCGTGGAAATCGATACCCTAAATACTCCCGGTGAAAGCTACAACGGTACTTTCCGTGCGCTATGGGATTTATCCGTGTGCATTAAAAATACCAACAGCTCCCCGCATCTGAGTCTTCTTTGTATCTTGTAGGGAGTTGTTTCCCATGTAACTTGTAATCTTTGAGATGTTGAATAAAGATATCTGTTCCTTTATCCATTTTGTACTTGTACTTTTTGTATGACTCTGATCTGCCTTCGTGCAGGCTTGTTGTAGTTTGTTCTCTGCTTGTTCTTGCTGTGGTCTTCCGAGCTCTTCTCCTTCGGATGACTTTTTGAGATTGCGCCTTTAGAGTTCTTCCTTAGGCTTCTGGCTCTTATATCCTTCTTGTAGGTTCGTGCCGAGTAGTTTAGAGTCGTGCTCTGTGATATCAGTGTTGTTTCGGCTGATGATCCAGCTTGCCTTTCAGTAGACTTGGCTGTTCATAGTGTTGAAGTTCTGCTTCGAGTTGTCAGTGCTATTTTCCTGACTTGTCAGCTTGTCTTCTTGTAGATCCGCTGAAGGTAGCGTAGGATCTTATCCTTGTGTGCCTTTGGGTTGTTTCTTCCTTGACGCGTTGGCTAGCCTGCTCATAGGTCTTGCCGTAGTAGATTGGAGTCTTGCTTCAGTACTTCAGAGTTCTTTTTCCTGAAGGAATCAGCTTGCCTTTTTCTATAGACTTGGCTGAAGGTAGTTACAAGTTCTTCTCCTGAAATCCAGTGTTGTTTTTCTCGGAGAGTCAACCCGCCTTTTCTCTAGACTTGGTTGGGGATATTTGTAGAGTCTTGCTCTGGTTTGTCAGGATTGTTTTCCTTTGACAAATGACTTCTGTCTTCTTCCTGAGACTTGTCATGATGAGTGGAGTCTTGCTCTTGAATTCCAGATTTCTTTTGTCTGGAGTATCAACTCGTCTTCTCTCGTAGATTAGCTGAAAATAGTTGTAGAGGCTTGCTCCTCGGTCTTTAGGGTTGTTCTTCCGAAGATTCGGCTCATCCTTTTCGTAGACTTCTTGAAGGTGATAGAGTCTTGCTCTTGGTCTTCAAGGTTGTTCTTCAAGATTCAGCTCGTCCTTTCGTAGACTTGCTTTGAAGGTGATAGAGTCTTGCTCTTGGTCTTCAGGGTTGTTCTTCTGAAGATTCAACTCGTCCTTTACGTAAACTTGCCGATGGTGGTTGGGGCGTCCCCCATTTTGCCAGGGTTGTTTTCCTCTGGCATGTGACTTGCGTCTTCTTCTGAGACTTGTCACGATTGTTCGGAGGGTTTCTCCAGGCCGTTAGGTTTCTCCTTTTAGGCCCTCTAGCTTTTGCCCTCTCTTGGACATGCTAGTGTATTTTGGTGGAGTCGTGCTCCTAAAAGAGTTGTTCTAACTTCGTGGTTGCCTCATCTCGGGCTAGGGCTCTCCCATCTTTCGTCCAAAGGGACTATCGCATGACGTCCCTTGAAGGGTTCTCGGTCCCGGGCACGTGGGGATCACTCCCGCCCCCTTAGCCTCGCCGCTCCCCGGGGCGGGAAGAGGGCGCGGGGCTTCCACGGGGTGAATCGAAAAGCATGGAGGGAGGCGGAGCGGCCTCCGCTCCGCCTCGACCCTCGGGGCGCTGCCGAGATTGAGAGGATCGGAGGTCGCCGAGCCGTGGGCGTGAGGTGGTACAAATGCTTTGGTCGAGCGTGACGCGAATGGTGAAAAAGCGAGTAAATGGCACTTAAAATCGGCCAACAATCCGTCCCTTTCTGAGCCCGCCCCCTGGGTATTTATAGGAATACCCGTGGGGTCGAGGGGCTGATTTACAATTTGGTACATGGTAGGTAGGGGAACACACGCTTACGAGATGGGCCCCGCAGGGGCAGGCTAGTAACTATTCGTACAAGGCTATTCATCGGGAATACGCTTGCGACTTCTCCTTGCTTGGGAGCCGTAGGGTTTCCCGTCGCCGGCCGCCGGCCGGCGCCAAAGCGGGAGGGGGGTAGAACCACGGGGGCCCTTTCCCAGGCCTCCGCCGCTGCTGGGGGTCCCATCGCTAGGAGACCCCTTCGCCGCCGCGCCCGTCACCTTACGGGGCCGTCATTCCCTTAGCTTCGACCAAGCGACTTCGGGGACCGCCGGTGACGGAGGGGTGAAGCTTGCCGTTCATGCTCAAGGCGACGGGACCTCCGCTCGCCGGACCTGCAAGACTTCACACTTTTGCTTGACAAGAATTAGTTCTTGGCCTCCTTGTTGAGAGGCTGGGAGCCGCCGGGGCGGCTAGGGTTGCCCTCCCCAACAGCCAGCCCCTCGAAGGTCTGGTTCCCTCCGAGGGGGCGGAGCGGCGAAATCGTCTTTTTCCGGAGGGTCCCGTGCGGGTGGCTGTTGGTCGCCCCATGGGCCCTTGCCCGGCGTCCCCCGGCTGCTCGTGGGCCCCTCGCGGAGGTGGGCCTCGGCCTTGTGCGCTCATTGTGGATATTAGGGTTTGGGTGCGCTTGGTTGGACGTGGTTGGCTGATTTGGTGATGGCGTGGATCGGGGGTTGGTTTGTGTTTGTTTGAGGTGTACGGATGCCGCCCGTTTTTCCTACGCTGTTGGGGATCGGAGGGCGTGCGCAATGTTGGGATCCGGTCACGGCTGCCGGGGGTTCGCGGCGCGCCCCCGCACGCCCTCCCCTCCCATTGCCGCCCCTATATATATGTGCGGTTGGTGGGATTAGGGTTTGTGCTCTCCTTTCGCTTTCACGCTCACACTTTCGCTTCCTCGCACTGCGTTCTTGCCTCATTGCTGCTTTTGCCGTAGGCTTTGTCGGTTGCTCTCGTAGGAGCTCTCCGCAGCTGTGCTCTTGCCTTCGAAGGGAGCGGTGCCTCATTTTTGTGTTAGGCTTGATGGCTCGCACCACGGAGACGATGAAGCCCAAGACCATCGTTGAGTGCTTCGAGTTCCCTCGGGCCGGGTGCACCAACCAGTCCTTGAAGGAGTTCTAGAAGGAGTTCGAGTTTTTCCACAAGAGGCGGTTCCGTGCTCGGAGGGGGAGACGGTGCCCCTCCGAAGCCCGGGCGAAGTCATCGTCTTTGAGGAGTTTTTTTTCACGTGGGCTCCGATTCCCCGTGTGTGAGCCGGTCTTGGGGGTGATGCGGAGGTTTAACCTCCGCTTCCATCACCGACGCCGCCCCGCTTCCCACGGGCCGATGACGTATGTCCGGGCGTGCCGCTGTTGATGGCGGAGCCGACGGCGGGCGGCTTCATCGGAGCCCACGTTGTGCACTTCCATCCGCGCAACGCCAAACGACGGAGGAGGAGGTGTTTCGCGCCGGTATGGCGTGTACCAGCCTTCATCCTCGCAGCCGGAGTGGAGGCTCCCGCCCGCCCCGCCGGAACAAGTGGAGTGCGGATCGGCCGGAGCACCGGTTCTACTACCGCTTGGATGGGGCGGAGGGGGCTCTATGGCGCCCGGAGTCCCTTTGCCGGCGCTGGTGAAGCCGGTGAAGACGGCCGCGGCGACGAGGGAGCCGGGCGCCCGCGCGCGCCATGTCCCGCCATGTTTGTGTGCGGGACTTGGTGGAGGAATTTGGCGGCGCGCGCATCCGGATATCGGGTCGGGGTGCCCCCGTGGAAGTTGCCGACCGCGCGGAGTACGCTCCCGAGGGGGCCGAAGGCGTTGAAGATCGACCTCGGGCGACTTGGCCCGAGCCGCACGACGCGGCGAAGGGCGACAAGGCCGAAGTTCAGCGGCTAGTGATGGCGAGGCCATCGGATGCCCCCGACTTCCTCCTCGGAAAGCTGGAGTCTTCGAGATCCGCCGGATCCGCGCGTGCCTCGCCGACCGCCGCCGGTGAATCCGGGTCTTTGACCTCGGAGGTCGAGCACGAGGGATTGGCCGTCCGAGGCCGACGCCGACGCCATGGACGCGGGAAGAAGCGGCGCGGGGTTCGCAAAGCCAGTACACGTGCCGGCAGTCTTTGCGGAGCCCCCGGCGAGCGGGAGGCGTCCCGACCGCTGCCCCCTGCCGCCGCGAGGGGGCGGGCTCGTCGGGCGATGGCCGGTAGCTTTGGACGGGGCCGGGCTTGACTATTTTCTCATCTCGATGAGGATGAAGACGAGGAGGATGAAGGGGCGCCGCCGCCGATCTGGAGGCGGACACGGAGGTAGGCGAGGGAGAGGGCTCAGGAGGGCTCAAGACGAGGAGGGCGATGGGCGGGGTCGCGATGGCGGGCCCTCCGAAGGAGATGACGATGGTGGGGAAGATGGAGATGGTGACGGGCGCGGGCGGGCTCACCGTCGCCGCCGTGGCGAGCCGCGCGTGTCCCCCGCCCCTACCGGCGATGCCATGTGGGCGGGGGCGAGATCTTGAGGACCCACCTGGAAGCCCTGCGGGAGGGAGTGGAAGGCCCTATGGGGGAGCGGAGGCCCCTCGCTGCCCTACGTGGCGGGAGACAATCGGCATTGATGATGTCGATGTGGAGCTTCACACGGGCGTCGATCTCCGCGACACCCCTTCGCCAAAGACCGAGGTGGAGCGGCGGATGATCGGGCGCGCTCTTCGGCCAGCGTGTGCTGCCGGAGGCCGAGATGCGGTGGCGAACCGTCTCTCTCGATATTCACGAGGATATCAAGGTGAAGACCGCGGAGCCGCTTGTGTTGGCGCGCGGGCGGCCATCCGCGAAGGGTGGGACTCGGTCGACCACGCGGACGCCCGGAGGAGGGCCTCGGGCGAGCTCAAAGAGAGCCGGCGGGAGGTGCAGAAGCTCAAGGCGGCCGCCGACGAGGCGGAGCGCCTCCCGGAAGGAGGGCGGACCCTGGGCGGGCGCGGGTTCTCCGTCGGGAGAACGACCGGCTGGTGGCGGAGGCGCGGGGAGGCCGCGGCGAGGCGCGGCAGGGAGGTGGAGGCTTCGGCGAAGAAGATCAATGATACGGAGCTGGCCTCGGCACGCGGAGGCGGAGGGCTTCAAGGCAGCGCGCTGACGCGTTCTCCGGGCGGAGTCGGGGCCGCTCCTTCGGCTGTCCCTGCCGAACCCGGACCCCCGCTCTCATTGGCGCCCGGATGCGCCGGGAGCTGGGAGAGGTGCCGAAGGTGGTGACCGCCGCGGGCGGTTTCGGAGCCAGCACCGGGCCGCCGTTGCCTTCGGGGGCCCTCCGCACCGGAGTGCCCACACCGCGGCCGTTGTCGAAGTCCCGCACCGCTCACTTCCCTAGTCCTGAAGAGAGGCCGGGGCTTTGGCGGAGGAGCGTTAGGTGAAGCGCTTCACGACCGCCTTCATCAAGCGCTTTTGGTTCGAAGGCGGGCGGGAGCTTGCTCTGGACTTCACGAAGGCGGACCTCGCCAGAAAGGTTGGTTACTTCTTGCGGCCTTGTTTGTTTTGTTTTGTTCTTTTGCCTTGGCGACTTACGTGATCTGGGTGGTGCTTATAGGTTGCTACTGCCGCTGCTGATTCCCGCGCAGGGGCTCGTCACCGTCCCGAGGAGGTCCCGGACGCCGGACGGGTTGAGGTGTCGGGGGCTTATAGGCGACTCGCGCCTCCGCCGCGCCGGCGGGCTGACCACCGCGCCGCCCGCACCGGCCGCCTCCGCGCCGGCCCGCCTCCCCGTGCCCACGACCGACGCCTACGCTTCCGCGATTCCGCCGGGGGCGCCCGGGCACCTAGTGATCCTCCGACGACTCCTCCGGGCCGCCGATCTTTGCGGCCTCGCGAGGAAGAGGTGGAGTAGGGCTCCCTAGGTTGTTTTTAGTCTATTAGGGTGTTATTGTTTGTGGCCTGCGGGCAGTAAAAACCTCTCTGCCCTCGGGCTTTTAATGAAGGATAGATGGCTTCGCTATTTCTCGTCCCTTCGCTGTTCTTGGTAGTGTTTTCGCTTCGTGGTCCGGTCTTGGTTGATTTCGGTGCTAATAGCGGTTCTTTGGTTGTGTTGGCCGCGCAGTACCGAGGGGACCTGCGCCGAGGGTGCTCAATGTGGTTCCGCCGATGATGAACCGCCAAGATATGTTCATCTCGGGGGAGACCTGGGTGCATGCTATGCAGCGGTTCCCTGGGCTGCCCTTCGAACGGTTTTGGTGGGGGAGGGTTCGGAAATACGACCTGGCCAACCGGGCTTCGGAGGCTTTCTGGCGGTCCCATGACTTGACAAATCGTCAAGTGGAGCGGATGCTTTTTAGCGGCGCCCGGCCAGCGGCCGTGGCGGAGGATGACATTGAGGATGATGAGGTCGTGGGCCATTGCTCTTGGGCAGGGCGGCTTGTTGGGTCGACCGCGAAGGCCGTGTCGTTGTTCCGAAGCAGGAGGATGTGGGCTTTGAATGGAGCGATATGCGGAGGGTCTACCGGCATCGAGTATTGAGCGGTGACCTTCCGCTTGTGGTGTCGGAGCCAACTATACCGGAGACTGCTCCTCCAGCTGGCGAGGCCTTGGTGGAAGTGGTTGATGTAGAGGTCTTTGTGGAGCGCATTGCGAAGGTGCTTGTTAGGGGCGCTTTTTGCATGGTGTTGTAACTTCGTGGGCGGAGGATTTGTGCGCGAGAGGCCCCTCGAACCTTTGGACCGTGAGGGTCTTTGTAACTTGTTATCTGGTGTAAATGATATATTTGCGGAGTCGCTTTGATGCTTGTATATGTGGCGCAGCGATATTTCTTTTTTTGCTTTGGTGCGTTGTCCTTGCGAAGGTAGCCGTGTGGAACGGGGTGTCCCCTATTTCTCTTAGTGCGAGGCTCGCTCGCGTGTCTTTGGAGGTAGCCGGCGTGAAACAAATGGGCGTCCCTATTTCTCTTAGTGCGAGGCTCGCGGCGTTTTTGCGAGGTAGCCGCGTGAAACAAATGCGGCGTCCCTATTTCCTCTTTAGTGCGAGGCTCGCCTTTGCGGAGGTAGCCCGCGTGGAACAGCGGCGTCCCCTATTTCTTTAGTGCGAGGCTCGCAAAGCATTTGCGAAGGTAGCCGCGCAGGCAGCGGGCGTCCTATTTCTCTTTAGTGCGAGGCTCGGCGCGTTTATGAGGGTAGTCGCGTGGAACAGCCCGGCGTCCCCTATTTCTCTTAGTGCGAGGCTCGCGCAATTTGCGGGTGTAGCCACGTGGAGCAAATGGCCGTCCCCCTATTTTTACTTAGTGCGAGACTCGCGCGATTTGCGAAGGTGGGCATGTAGCCAATGGTGCTTGCTGCTTTTTATTCCATGATTTGCTTTACATAGTTGCCTCGGGCGCGGAGGGCCCCTTTCTAGTTACATGGTTCCTCGAAGCTTCGCGCGTTGATGCGGGGGCGCTCCCTTGCGTTCTGCAGGCCCACGACTCATCGCCCGTAAACTTGGGCGTGGACGACCCGTCGCGCCGGTGGAGCTCTTGGCGGAGGTGCCTTGCGGGGATGGGTCGTTACGCCCCACGCACGCGCTGTCCTCGCTTGATGGCGACACCGCGGCTTGTCGCGAGCAGTGCGCCGCCTTCTCGCGTTCATGTTGGGGCTGCGCCCGTCCCCCTTCGGAACTTTGACCCCTTTGGTGGAGTTGCCCACGGAGGATGTTACATTCTCCATTGTGGTATCTCCTCCGCAGGGGTCTCCCGCACCGTGTTGGCCGGGTCCCGCGAGGTGTTCCCGGGCAAATTTGGCGTAGGTGGTTGAGGGCCGAAATGCTCTAATTTGTCTCGCATTTGGCCTTTGTTGGGCTCAAGGAGATTTGGATGTTTATTTGCCTCGGGGCACCTCAGAGCGCTGTTGCTCTTCATTGCACTTCGCGGTCCGCCTCGGGGCCGGGCTCGCTTACATTTTCCATTGTGGTACCTTCGCTGGGCCGGGGTTCTAGGTTTCGAAGGTATCCCGGCGTTTGCTCAGGGATCGGGGCTTGGCTAGGGGTGGTGGCATGGTGGCGTATGCGACTAGTTGCTGCTCTCTTCCTATCATGGGACTTTGTGAGGGTTGGGGGTCTGGTTTTATAGTGCTCCCGGGGGGTGGTTTCGTGTGCTGTTGGTTGTCATGAACGCTTGGAAGTTGTGGCTTGTAGGTCGAGTAGGTACTGCCCTTGGTGGGTGATGGAGTTAAGGCTTGTACGGCGGAGGTCTTGTCCTTGATAGGTGGAGTTAAGGCTTGTACGGCGGAGGTCTCTATGCGGGTCCCCCTCGGGCCGCTTCGTGCCTCCGCGGGTCTCATACTGAGAGCGCGGGCGGCTTCATTGCGAGCCCCCGGCGGAGGTGCCGGGGTGCCCGGCTTTTGTGCGCCTCCGCGGGTCTCATACTCGGAGGGTGCGGGCGGCCATTGCGAGCCCCCTGGGCGGAGGTGCCCGGGTGCCGGCTTTTGTGCGCCTCCGCGGGTCTCATACTGGAGGGCGCGGGCGCGAGACATGAGCCCCCGGCGGAGGTGCCAGGTGCCCGTCTTTTTTGCGCCTCCGCGGGTCTCATACTCGAGAGCGCTGGGCGGCTGTGCGAGCCCCCGGCGGAGGTGCCCGGGGTGCTTGGTTTTTTGTAGCCTCCGCCGGGTCTCGCTCGGAGAGCGCGGGCGGCTTCATTGCGAAAGCCCCCTCGGCGCAGTGCCGGGTGCCCGCTTTTTTGCCGGCGGGGGTACTCTTAGTTGGTTTGACTAAGCCGGGTGCAGCTTGCGCCGCCCCTCGAGCGTGGTCAATCCCTCGTACCTTCCTCGCGATGAGGGTCGGGGCGACGCCGCCAGCCCCTTTCGCTCTCGAGCCCGATTTGAAATTGTTCGATATTTGGGGAACTAACCCGCATGTGTTAGATCTTGGTGCCGCCTCATTAAAAAACCTTTGCGCCCCTTCGCAAGGAAAAAAGAGTGCAGCCCGGATTGTTCTCGCTTTGACTTGAAAGAAAAAAGAAAGGTAAAAAGGTCGGAGCCCCTACAACTCGCGAAAGTGCTTAGTACATTGCACCGCTTAGGGGTAGTACTTGCGGAGGTCGCCGACGCCCATGTGTGGGGGGAGGTCGTGGCCTTCGAGGTCTTGCAGGTGGAAGGAGCCGGGCCTTGTGGACTTGGTGACGAGGTAAGGGCCCGGCCATTTGGCGGCGACTTTGCCCGCCATCTTCGCGATTTCTCGCTTCCCCGATCAGACGAAGTCTCCGACGGAGATCGTGCGGAGGTGGATTTTCTTGTTCCTCCATCTTGTGGTTTCCTCCTGGTAGGCGCGGAGGTTGAGGACGGCCATGTTTCTTGTTTCCTCGAGGAGGTCCTTTGCGAGCGCTTCTAGTTCTGGGGGGGCTTCGCTGGTGACCCTTGGCGACAGCGTGCTTCGTTCTTTCGAGGGGCGGCCTCTTCTCCGAATAGGAGCTTGAATGGCGTGAACTTGGTCGCTACAGCTTTCGGAGGTGTTGTGTGACCACACCACCGGAGTGAGCTCCTCTGCCCATTTTCCCCGGTGGCTTCGCGTGGATCTTCGCGCTGATGCCCTGCAAGATTATGCCGTTGGCTCTTTCGACAAGCCCGTTAGACTGGGGGTGCCTTACGGAGGCGAAGTGTATTTGGGTCCCTATTTGGTGGCAGAACTGCTTGAAACCTTTGCCGCCGAATTGGGTGCCATTGTCAATCGTGATGCTTCGCGGGGTCCCGGCCGACAAACAATCTTGCTGCCGAAAGAACTTTTGTACCGAAAAGAGGTTATGCTTATGAGGGGGCGGGCTTCGATCCATTTGGTGAAATACTCGACCGCCACCTGCTGCGTAGCGGAGGTTCCCTTGAGCCGGTGGCATAGGTCCGATGAGGTCGACGCCCATCGCCGAAGGGGCCAGTGGGGCGATGAGGGTTGCTCGGAGCCCCCGGCTTGTTGGAGTGGTGTGCCGTCACCGGCACCCTTCGCAGCCGCTTTACTAATTCTGTTCAGGCCGTTTAGTGCCGCTGGCCGCAGAGAACCCTTGCCTCAACACCTTTCCCACTAGGGCTCGGGGGCCGTTGTGCGAGCCGCGAATGCCTTCGTGGATCTCCGCTAGGATGGCGTGTCCTTCGCCTGTGGATATACATTTAAGCCAAGGTGCGGTAACGGAGGCTTTGTACAGCTTGTTGTCCACCCAGCGATATCCTCGACCTTCGCTCGGCCCTCTTCGCTCTTCTCGTGGATTGTGGCTCAAAGAGACCCTTTATGAATGCTATGATCGGGGCCCTCCGGTCTTATTGGGATGGCGCCGACCGATTTCGGAGGTGGGTCGCTTTTCTTGGACGGCGGGGTTGTATAGTATTTCGTAAAACACGTCCTCTGGGAGGGGCTCCGCTCGCGCTGCTGCCTTCGCAAGCTCGTCGGCCTCTCCGTTGTCTCGTCCTGATATGGTTTTGGTTGTGACCCCGAGAAAGAAAGCCTCCGTCTTGCGTAGCCTTGCCAAATATTTCTGGCAGTTCGGGGTGCCTGGCTCTGATGTCTTTCTCTGCTTGCTTCGAGACCACCTCCGAGTCGGTTTTGATGATGGCCCTTCGCGCCGACATCGCGCGGAGCTTGTTGAGAGCGAGGAGCACGGCTTCGTATTCTGCCGTGTTGTTTGTGCACTGGAACTCAAGTCCGGCCGCGTATCTCGCCTTGACCCCTGAGGGTGAGGTGATGATGGCTGCGATGCCGGCTCCGCTGGCCCCCAGTGCTCCGTCCGTGTGTCTTTGTCCCATATCGGGTCCAGGTTAGCTGCTTGGTTGAAGGTGTCGGGGGTCCAATCCGCGAGAAAATCTGCGAGGGCCTGAGACTTGATGGCTGTTCTGGCAACGAATCTTATGGCATGGTCTCCGATCTCGGTTGCCCACTTCGCTATCCCGCCCACGCACTCGGATTTACGAATATGTTGTCAAGGGGGAAGCTCGAAGGTACGGTGATCTCGTGTGCCTAGAAGTAGTGCTTGAGTTTTCTCGCTGCCATGACCATCGCGTATGCTACCTTCTCAAGCTCGGTGTAATTCAGCTTGGGCCCTTCAAGAGTTTCGAAACATAATAGATAGGTGCTCGCTTTGATTGGTGCCCTTCGCTTGTTTCCTTTGATAAGCACCGCATCGAACGCCAAGGTGACCCCGCGACCGAAGATGGCATTGTAGTTGTAATATATGTCCACCACATCGAAGGTTATGTTCTCGATTCGTGAATAGGATCCTTTCCGAAGGCGAGACCGGCAAAGGTGATCTTTCCAATGGTTGCCACCGCTGCCCTCCGGCCGAAGAGCGGATTTCCGGGGCCGCAGCAAGCTTCTATCGAGACCCATCTTGTCGAAGGTTGAGGCGAAACAGGATGTCGGGCGGAGCTGCCCGTATCAACTAGTATCCTGGTTACCGCCCACCCTCCGATGTTGGTGTCGGCGACCATCGCCCGTGTGGGGGTAGTCCTTGAGCTTCATATCACCGGCGCTGAAGGTGATCGGGATGTGCGACCACCGACTGTTGCGATGTGGACCCTCCGCGCCTACATGATGGACCCTTCGGTAGTGCTCTTTGCGCTGGCGTTTGTTGCCATGGTCTTCGTTGGAGCCCCCGGTGATTGCGAGGATAACTCCGAACGACGAGTTCGGCTTGCTGACTATTGTCTGTATTTCTTGTTTGACGGGTGGGTGCGGAGTTGGGGGAAGGGCGGGTAGCGGTGGTGGTGGCGGCAGGCGTGATTAGGGTAGCTGGGTTGCGGAGGCTCTGGGGGGTGTGAGACCGTGTAGTCTTGGTGGTAGTAGCGAGGCCAGGTCTTTGGTTGAGGCCGCTTGTGTGGAAAGCGGGGTAGTGGAAGCCCTGGTGAGCCGGGTGTTGACGGTAACCAACGACATATTTTTTCCCATCAATTTACTATCATAAAGGGAGTAAAATTAAACCTTTTATACCTATATGCATTTATCACTAATAAATTCCACTTGTAGTATCTTGTATTTTATTTTGCAGATTTATAATAAAAGCAAGTGGAAAATCGACCAAAGTACGCCTTCCGAGAAAGCGCATTATTGCAAAACCCAAGCCCAAGAGCAAATCGACCCAAAACATCAAATCTGGGCCGAGCACAGCCCGGCCCACAACTTTTCAGGGCGAAAGATGACACCCCACCGAGACCCGGGCCAGGCCGAGCCTGGGGGGTGCGCGCGCACCACCCAGTGCGGCCGCACCCTCCCCCCGAGGCGGTTTCGGCCCGCCTCGGGGAGGCGGTTCGTGCAGTTTCAAACGGGGTTTCCGCCCGCATTGGTCGGTTTGCGCATACAAGGAAGATTTACCAGGTCGGTTTTGATGTAAATTAGCACTTAGGCCCCTCCTCCAAGTGTATAAGTAGGCCCCCTCTCTCCCTCTCTCAACACACACCATTTGGAGCCTCCTCACTTTCTACTCTTCTTCTCCTCTCCTCTCTACTCCTCTCCTCTCTACTCCTCCACTTCTCTAGTTCTTTTTAGTCTTTAGTAGTATTTGGAGCAAGGCTAAGCTTCATTGGAGAGCTTGTACTTGGGAGAAGGAATATTCGGTATGAATACATTTATGGTTTATCCTCAAGTCTTGATCTCATATGCTTGTGCAATAGAGCTAGAGTATTTACATGTTATATTCTTGACATGTTGTTCTCGACACAATCATGATAGAAGAACTAGACTATAGTTCCTATGTCGTGGTTAGTCGTATAGAACTTAGGGCCCTAACCATTCGTGCCATGTATTTGAGTAGAGTAAGAGTTGTCTTTGAGGTGGCGTTCGTTGTGCCCTTCGGGGTTTGCTCGTGTTCTATTCCGTCCATCCGTAGGGTGGGGGCCATGGGGGGACATGAGTAGTGTCCTAGTATGCGGACGTGGTGTCCGGATGCCAGGTATCCTTCGAATATGAGTGCATGCCACGGTTGAGGGGGTAGGCGGCTTGGTCGTGACAAGCCTTGTCCGTCCCTTGAAATCCCCCCACGTTCGTGTGTGCTGTAGGAGTTCGTAAATGCCTTCCTTCAGGGCGGATGCTCCGGGAGGTCTCCCCGTCCATCTCACTCTCAGCCTAAAACTCTAGTCATCTATGTTTGCATGATTATTAACTGGTTCTTTGCACAACTACTTTAGAATGCCTACTCCACTTAGGAATATTCTTTATTCTTTATTTTCCTTTTTATCCTTGAGGTTGGCCCAAGTGTGTGTCACACTATCTTAAACTATCATGACTTACCCCTGTATTGAGTATTGGTCAACTGCATAGACATGTTGTCTTGTTCATGCCCCTGCTAGAGTCCTACACCATGCCTTCCTTTGGGAAAATATAAATAACGATACCCTGAATATCTCCGGGTGAAATGCTACAACGGTATTTCCGTGCGCTTGCGGACTTGTTCTGTAAATGCTACAGAATGCCACCTGACATCCCGTGGCGATGGTAGCTGGAATGTAACAATTCCGGCGAAGTCGTTGTGGGAAGTCAACCTGTGGTTCCCAGTGCTCTTGCCTTTTTGGCACTTGCGCTTAGGAAACGCAACAAGCATTTCTGGCGCCGTTGCCGGGGAAGGCATTGGTTATAAAGATTCTAGAAAGACATGTTCATAATGATGTGCATGTGTAAGTAGCCATTACTCATGCAGGCTAATCTTTCATGTTTTCTCCTGTTGTGGATGAAGACAGGATAGTGTTCGATTGGTTTGTCCCTGTTGAACAACTACATCGCAGATCCGGAGGCACTCCTAAAGAAGAACCCAACTCATATCAAATCTTCTCCTACTACTCCGCCGACAAACAAACCAATCACCCTTGCATCATCTCGTATTCCACTCATGGCCAAGTCGATCCGTGACCACTCCATCCCCTCTTTTGCCAACGTGCCCGTTGGGCCCGCTGTCAACATGGGAACTGAGAACTTTGAGCTCCGGCCTGGCCTAATCAAGATGGTGCAGGCAAACCAATTTTACGGTTTGCCAAGTGAGGACGCAAGTGCACATCTGCAACACTTCCTCGAGCTCAGTGACACCATTGTCATCCAAGGTGTTACACCAGAAGCCATTAGAATCCGTCTGTTTCCCTTCTCCATCACGGGGAAGGCAAAACAATGGTTCTATAAAGAGACGGAAGCTGTCAACACGTGGGACAAGTGTTCCACGGCGTTCCTCACTAAATTCTTCCCCATGAGTAAAACTCACACCCTAAGGGGAAGAATTGCCAACTTCCAGCAGAATTCCATGGAACCCATACCTGCGGCATGGGAAAGGCTACAAGAGTACATCCAAGCATGCCCGCACCATGGGATGGAAAAGTGGCTCGTGATACAAAACTTCTACAATGGGTTAACACCCATGTCAAAAGAGCACATTGATGCCACTGCTGGAGGTGCCTTCCTCTCCCTCACCATCAATAGAGCAACAGCTCTTATGGAGAAAATAGTGTCCAATCAAGCTTGGGGGGAGGAAAGTCTTGGCAAACAAGAAGATAGCATGCAGACCGTGGAGGAGACGGACGTGCCTGCTACAATGGATCTCCTATTGAAAGAACTTGACAAGTGTGCCACCGAAGAAGAAGAAACTTACGACACTGTCAAGGCCATAGACTCACACGTAACATGTGAAGTCTGTGACAATGTTGGCCATTCAGGGAACGACTGCCCTGAAACCCGTAAAGACGTTACTCACATCAACAACGGGTTCCGTCAACAAGGAGACCATAATGGGTGGAACAACCAGTCGCGCCCACAAAACCAAGGAGGTAATTCAAACTCAAGGTACAATTCGAATCCTCTCTCCTTGGAAGACTTGGTCTTAGACCAAGCAAAAATAATTGAAGAACTTTCAAAGAAGTTGATGCTTAATGATAAAATAATTGAAAACATGATTTTCAAAATTAAAAGTTTAACTTCTTCTTATGAAAGACAACTGAGCTTTAATAAAATGTTAGAAACCCAATTAGCTCAGTTTTCTGCTGCTTTGCCTGTTGTCGGTTCGGGAAAAGTTTTGGGGCAACCCAAAATTTCTCTTGAATCTGTTAAAATGGTCTCAACGAGGTCTGGTAAGCCTCTATGTCGGGAAGACAGCAAGTCTCCTACCGAGCCACCACTCATTATCAAGAAGGAGGACCCTGGCCGCCCGACAATCACATGCTCAGTTGGCCCGCATGTCTTCGAGGATGCCTTCTGCGACCTTGGATCAAGCATAAACATCATGTCCAAGGTAACATATGATGAAATATTAGGTGGACCTTTGTCCCCTGTACATTTTGAACTGCAGATGGTGGACCTATCACTAAGGAAACCGGAGGGAGTAGCTCAGGACGTTATAGTAAAAATCCGAGAAGCATACATCCCGACGGACTTTGTCATCCTAGACATGGGTCACAACGAGAGCTGCCCCAATCCTTGGGAGACCATTTCTTAACACTACAAATGCAGTTTTGCACGTGGGATCGGGGGCATGCTAGCTTCCATATGCAGGGCCAAACAATGAGATGCCCATTCAATGGGTTCAACAAGCATAAGAATGCTAAAAACAAGCAGCCCAAGAAGGTAAAGCCACAAAGTGTTAAGCGTGCATGGCGGGACGAGAAAGGATGACATCCGTATCCACTTCTCCTGATACGGGTAACACTTCGTCAAGCACTAAAAGAATGGAGAAGAGTCCCGCTCGTCGAATTTAAAAGGTGAGCCCTTGCCGAAGGTAAATCGGTAGTTATCTTTTTATTTTACAATAAAAATCTCCCAGTAATAACTCCATGATGCTTACAATAAAAATAATAAATAAAAAATAAAATTGTTTACCTACTCGTTGGATGAATCTTGTTTATCAATGCATGCTTCCTCTTTCTATTTTGGCATGTCTTGGTTTGGAAGTTTTGGTTATACGTATGATCATACTTCCATAGGCGTTTTTTGAATTGAGCATGGTGCTTAGGTCAAAAGTCTACCTTGATCGAGATTAGACATGGAGTCGAAGTCTGGTTATTGAACCTAAAATTGCTAGTGTAGATTTTGGTCGATCATATGGACTAACCCCTGCAGAATCTATCAAAATCCATAAGGGTAAGTCTTGAAGATGACAACAGGGTTAACAAGAAAAATATATATATATATAATAATAATAATAAATAATAATAAAAAAAAGAGAGGGTAGAGAAGAGAAGAAGAAGAGAGGAGATAAACCTTTCAACCCCAAGATTTTGTCCTGTTATTTTGATGACATCAAAAGACAAGCTTGGGGGAGCCTCTAACCACGCCACCGTGTACAACTCGGATCATTGCGTGCTCAAGCTAAGCGAGAACCATAAAAGGTAAGCAAAAGGCTAGCTTGGGGGAGGACTCCAAGAAAGGTAACTTGTATCTCACATTTTGATCATATTCTCTATCTTATGAAATGTTGAGTTACGCTAAAAAGACAAACTTCATTCCTATATATGAGTTATAAAAATGTTTAGTCTTAGTCCCTTGTTGAAATGATGAATAGTTGCTCTGTCTTATGCTTTGCACATTGCCTAGTTTATAATTCGAATTTCTCTAAAGTTTGGGTTTAATGGCTAATTCTAAAAACTCATCCCGAAAAACCTGATTCATGTGGGTTGCATAGGCTCTATCCAGTCTAAGTTGTTGCCAAGTATGATATGGTACAAATGGATTTGCTATGACTTCGTCCAAAAGAGAAACTTGACATCCGGGAATCTACTTTGAAAAGAAAAGAGAAATGATATGGGCTATGCTAAAAAAAAAAAAATGAGATGAAAAATGGACAAGTGTCCGAGGGCGAGTAGAGCCCACATCTCTAAAAAAAAAAAAAAAAAAAAAGAAAAGAGAGAAAAAAGAAAAAAGAGGAAATAAAAGACAAAAGTCTAGGGCGAGCAGAGCCCACCTCTCCAAAAAAAAAAAAAAAAAAAAATGATATAGCAATAAAGCCCATACTTTCTCGAAAAAGAAAAAAATAAATAATATATATATATATAAAAATATATTTTTATCTAATTAAAACCCGGATAAAAAGTGGATAAAAAAGGATGAATGATAAGCACCTCTGTTATAACCGTTCTATCGACAACCGCCCAAGGCTTTGAGAAAAGCCGGAAAGCCCCGCTGATGAAAGGTAATAAAGGGTGGAAAAAAAAAAAATGTGCCATTTTATTCAAACTCTAGTAGAAAGTCTTATTATAACCCCGGCACTTTGGTAAAACGTAATCGGCATAGTAGCAACTCCCGATCAACAACCAAGTACTTATCTCTTTTGCTCGAGGGGACGCCGCAAAGGGTAAGCTTGGGGGAGTTTGTTGACGGTAACCAACGACATATTTTTTTCCCGTCAACTTACTATCATAAAGGGAGTAAAATTAAACCTTTTATACTCATATGCATTTATCACTAATAAATTCCACTTGTAGTATCTTGTATTTTATTTTGCAGATTTATAATAAAAGCAAGTGGAAAATCGACCAAAATACGCCTTCGAGAAAGCGCATTATTGCAAAACCCAAGCCCAAGAGCAAATCGACCCAAAACATCAAATGCGGGCGAGCACAGCCCGGCCCACAACTTTTCAGGGCGAAAGACGACACCCCACCGAGACCCGAGCCAGGCCGAGCCCAGGGGGTGCGCGCGCACCACCAAAGCGGCCGCACCCTCCCCGAGGCGGTTTCGCCCGGCCTCGGGAGGGCGGTTCGTGCACTTTCCAAACGGGGTTTCCCGCCCCGCGTTGGTCGGTTTGCGCATACAAGGAAGGTTTACCAGTCGGTTTTGATGTAAATTAGCACTTAGGCCCCTCCTCCAAGTGTATAAGTAGGCCCCCTCTCTCCCTCTCTCAACACACACCATTTGGAGCCTCCTCACTTTCTACTCTTCTTCTCCTCTCCTCTCTACTCCTCTCCTCTCTACTCCTCCACTTCTCTAGTTCTTTTTAGTCTTTAGTAGTATTTGGAGCAAGGCTAAGCTTCATTGGAGAGCTTGTACTTGGGAGAAGGAATATTCGGTATGAATACATTTATGGTTTATCCTCAAGTCTTGATCTCATATGCTTGTGCAATAGAGCTAGAGTATTTACATGTTATATTCTTGACATGTTGTTCTCGACACAATCATGATAGAAGAACTAGACTATAGTTCCTATGTCGTGGTTAGTCGTATAGAACTTAGGGCCTAACCATTCGTGCCATGTATTTGAGTCGAGTAAGAGTTGTCTTTGAGGTGGCGATTCGTTGTGCCCTTCGGGGTTTGCTCGTGTTCTATTCCGTCCATCCGTAGGGTGGGGGCCATGGGGACATGAGTAGTGTCCTAGTATGCGGACGTGGTGTCCTGGATGCCGTATCCTTCGAATATGAGTGCATGCCACGGTTGAGGGGGTAGGCGGCTTGGTCGTGACAAGCCTTGTCCGTCCCTTGAAATCCCCCACGTTCGTGTGTCTTTGTAGGAGTTAAGTAAATGCCTTCCTTCAGGGCGGATGCTCGGAGGTCTCCCCATCCATCTCACTCTCAGCCTAAAACTCTAGTCATCTATGTTTGCATGATTATTAACGGTTCTTTGCACGACTACTTTAGAATGCCTGCTCCACTTAGGAATATTCTTTATTCTTTATTTTCCTTTTTATCCTTGAGGTTGGCCCAAGTGTGTGTCACACTATCTTAAACTATCATGACTTACCCCTGTATTGAGTATTGGTCAACTGCATAGACATGTTGTCTTGTTCATGCCCCCCTCGCTAGAGTCCTACACCATGCCTTCCTTTGGGAAAATATAAATAACGATACCCCGAATATCTCGGGTGAAATGCTACAACGGTATTTCCGTGCGCTTGCGGACTTGTTACGTAAATGCTACAGAATGCCACCTGACATCCCGTGGCGATGGTAGCTGGAATGTAACAATTCCGGCGAAGTCGTTGTGGGAAGTCAACCTGTGGTTCCCGCTGCTCTTGCCTTTTTTGGCACTTGCGCTTAGGAAACGCAACAACACGGGGGCTCCGTAATCGAAGGGGGTGAAAGTATAGTGGGCGGAGCGGGCGTTTGCTGGTTTCCTTGTGTGATTGATCTGCCTCTGGGAGTTCTGCGAAGCTAGCTCTCTGTCCATCGCTTCTTTCCCCTTGGCGAAGTATGGGCATTGCTTGGTATAGTGGCCTTTGCCCTCTCCGCAGTAGTGGCAATACGGCTGTCTTTGCTTTGGGAGGTCCGTGCTGTTATGCAGGGTTTGGCCTGGGGGTTCTTGGCGGGTTGCTTGGTCTTGGAGGTGGCTGGTTAGGTTTTTGCCCCATCGGAGGGTTGTTGTCTATGGCGCCCACTCTCGCGGCGTCTGGCCTGGGGTAGCTGTCTCCGCGTGAGGGGCGGGATGTTTGGTATTGACTCTGCGGAGGTCGGAAGGACTCCACCTTCGCCTTGTGACTGTTGTCGGCTCTGCAGTATTTGTCCATTATCTCATGCAGTTCTGCTAGTGTCTTTGGCTGCCTTCGCTCGATCTTTGAATGACAGGGCCCTGGGCGGATGCATGCAACCGCTGCCATGATGACGCTCTGATCGGAGACCCCCTCTGTTCTGGCTTTGGTTTGGAGGAACCTTCGCCACCATTCCTGCAGTGGTTCGCTGGGCTTCTGCACGACGTTCAGGAGCTCCGTGCTGTTGATCAGCTCGGAGTCTACACCTTTGAAGTTTGCCTGGAGGGCGGCTCGCAGGTCTGGCCAGGACCTGATGGTGTTCGGTGGTAGGGTGCAATACCAAGATTGGGCCACTCCCCTTGCTATGATCACAAACGACTTAGCCATGGTGGAATGATCCCCCACTTCTTCTACTGCCGTTTCAGAGCTCATGATAAACTATGCGGGGTCGGTGATCCCCGCATATCTTGGTAAATGTTGAGGGCTGTAGGGGCCGGGAGGCCACTCCCGATCCGGAGAGCGTAGGATAGTGGAGATTTGGGGTCATAGTGAGGGGCTTATTGCCAGTGATGGGCGGGGTGGGCGCTCAATGGCATCGCTGAGGAGATCTTTGGGGTAGAGCTGGTTGATCGCGAAGGGCGGCGAAGGGGTGGCTTTGCGATGGCGGCTGGTTTGGTTGCGGTGGTGGCGGGGTCGATGGAGGTGGGGCTTGCCCAAAGTTGGGAACCCGTGGGTGGTTCTTTGGGTTGCGGCTGCCCTCGCCACTTGACTTCTGTCTTGCCACAAGGCCGTTGGTTGATCCATGCGAGCTCGGTCCCGGGCGGCCGGCTTGTTCCTGGCGTCCGCGGCGCCGCCTCCCGATCGAGCTTGGGTAGCCTCCGTTTTTGCGATTTGGGCTTGCGGGGCTTCCAGAGCCCATTCCCCTTGCTCGGTTTCTTCTTCGTCATCCTACGTAGAGCTTTTCGAGGAGCCCCGGAGCGGGTCCGCCGGGTTCGCTCGAGGCGGAGACCTTTGCGCCCACCGGGTGTGGACCACCGCCCCGGCCCTGCGGAGCGCTGCCCCCGCCGGGCGTTGGGGGCTTCTTCTTCTTCGTGACCTCCGAGATCGGGACGAGCTGGGGGGTCCGTAGCGACCGGGCCTCTTGCTCCCGCCCCCACGGCGCGGAGTTTCGCTGTGCGGTGGGCGTGGCGCCCACACCGCGGGTTTGATCCGGAGGGGTCCTCCGCGGGGGGAGGGTCGCTCCGCTGCGGCGCAGGAGTGTCCCCCCGATCGGCGAGTGGGCGGCATGGCTTCGGGATTTTCGTATCGGTCCCCACGGTCGGCGCCAGCGTGGGGGATCGCTCCCGCCCCCAGCCTTCGCTCCCGGAGCGAGCGGGAAAGGCGAGGGCTTCCCACCGGGTGAATCGAAAGCACGGAGGAGGCGGAGCGGCCTCCGCTCGCCCGACCCTCGGCCGGCGTTGCCGAGATTGAGAGGATCGGAGGTCGCCGAGCCTCCGTGCGTGAGGTGGTACAGCATTTGGTCGAGCGTGACGCGAATGGTGAAAAAGCGAGTAAATGGCACTTAAAGCGGCCAACAATCCGTCCCCTTTCTTGAGCCCGTACCCGGGTATTTATAGGAATACCAGGGGTCAGAGGGGCTGATTTATAATTTGGTACATGGTAGGTGGGGGAACACACGCTTACAGATGGGCCCCTGCAGGGGCAGGCTAGTAACTATTCGTACAAGGCTATTACTGGGAATACGCTTGCGACTTCTCCTTGCTTGGGAGCCGTAGGGTTTCCCACGTCGGCCGCCGGCTTCGGGCGCCAGCGGAGGGGGTAGAACCGCGGGGCCCTTTCCCGGGCCTCCGCGCGCTGGGGGGGTCCCATCGCTAGGAGACCCCTTCGGCCGCCCCGTCACCTTACGGGGCCGTCATTCCCTTAGCCATTTGTCAACCGGGGGACCGCCGGTGACGGAGGGGTGAAGCTTCGCCGTTCATGCTCGCGCGACGGGACCTCCGCTCGCCGGACCTGCAAGACTTCACACTTTTGCTTGACAAGAATTAGTTCTTGGCCTCCTTGTTGAGAGGCACGCGGAGGCTGCCGGGGCTGGCTAGGGTTGCCCTCCCCAACAACCCCCTTGAAGGTCCGTTCCCTCAGGGGGGCGGGCGGCCAATAAATCGTCTTTTCCGGAGGGTCCCGTGCGGGTGGCTTGTTGGTCGCCCCATGGGCCCTTGCCGGCCAGCGTCCCCGGCTGCTCGTGGGCCTCGCGGAGGTGGGCCTTGGCCTTGTGCGCTCATTGTGGATATTAGGGTTTGGGTGCGCTTGGTTGGGCGTGGTTGGCTGATTTGGTGATGGCGTGGATCGGGGTTGGTTTGTGTTTGTTTGAGGTGTACGGATGCCGTCCGTTTTCTGCGCGTTGGGGATCGGAGGGCGTGGCGCAATGTTGGGATCCGGGTCACGGCTGCCGGGGGTTCGCGGCCGCGCCCCCGCCCCTCCCCCCCCCCATTGCCGCCCTATATATATGTGCGGTTGGTGGGATTAGGGTTTGTGCTCTCCTTTCGCTTTCACGCTCACACTTTAAACTTCCTCGCTTTTGTGTTCTTGCCTCCGTCTTTGCTTTGCCGTAGGCCTGTCCGGTTGCTCTCATAGGAGCTCTCCGCAGCTGTGCTCTTGCCTTCGAAGGGAGCAAAGCCTCATTTTTTGTGTTAGGCTTCGATGGCTCGCACCAAGGAGGCGATGAAGCCCAAGACCATCGTTGAGTGCTTGAGTTCCCTCGGGCCGGTGCACCAAATCCAGTCCTTGAAGGAGTTCCGAAGGAGTTCGAGTTTTTTTCCACAGAGGCGGTTCCGTGCTCGGGGGGGAGGCGGTGCCGCTCCCGGCCTTGGCGAAGTCATCGTCTTTGAGGAGTTTTTTTTCACGCGGGGGCTCGATTCCCGTGTGTGAGCTGGTGTCTTTGGGGGTGATGCGGAGGTTTAACCTCCGCTTCCATCGGCGACGTCGTCCCCGCTTCCCGCGGTGATGATGTATGTCCGGGCGTGCCGCTCTGTTGAGCCGGGAGCCAACGGCGGACGGCTTCATCGGAGCCCGTTGTGCACTTCCCGCCGCGCGCAGCGTCAAACGACGGAGGAGGAGGTGTTTCGCGCCGGTATGGCGTGTACAGCTTCATCCCTCGCGGCGGTGGAGGCTCCCGCCCGGCCCGGCGGAACAAGTGGAGTGCGGATCGGCCGGAGCACCGGTTCTACTACCGAGTTGGATGGGGCGGAGGGCTCTATGGCGCCCCGGGTCCCTTGCGCCGGGCGAAGGTGAAGCCCCGGTGAAGACGGCTGCGGCGATGAGGAGGCTGGACGCCCTTCGCGCCATGTCCCGCCATGTTTGTGCGCGGGACTTGGTGGAGGAATTTGCGCGCGCAGATCCAGATATCGTGTTCGGGGTGCCCCCGTGGAAGTTGCCGACTCGGCGGAGTACGCTCCGAGGGGCTGAAGGCGTTGAAGATCGACCTCGGGCGGGCCCCCGAGCTGCACGACGCGGCGAAGGGCGACAAGGCCAGGGTCGGGGCGGCTAGTGATGGCGGAGGCCGTCGGATGCTCCGACTTCCTCCTCGGAAGCTGGAGTCTTCGAGATCCGCCGGATCCGCGCGTGCCTCGCCGACCGCCGCCCGGTGAACCGGGTCTTTGACCTCCTGGAGGTCGAGTACGAGGATTGGCCGTCCGAGGCCGGCGCGCGCCGATGGGACGGGGAGAAGCGGCGCGGGGTTCGCAAAGCCGATACACGTGCCGGCGGTGCTGCGGAGCCCCCGCCGGCGAGGCGTCCGACCGCTGCCCCGCCGCCGCGAGGAGGGCGCGGGCTCGTCGGCGATGGCCGGTAGCTTGCGGATGGCCGGGCTTGACTATTTTCTCATCTCTCGATGAGGATGAAGACGAGGAGGATGAAGGGGCTGCCGCCGCGGATCCGGAGGCGGCACGCGGAGGTAGGCGAGGGAGAGGGCTCCCAAGGAGGGCTCTAAGACGGGAGGGCGATGGGCGGGGTCGCGATGGCGGGCCCTCCGGGCCGAGATGACGATGGTGGGGAAGATGGAGATGGTGACGAGGCACGGGGCGGGCTCACCGTCGCCCGCCGTATGTCCCGCGTGTCCCCTACCGCGATGCCATGTGTGGGCGGGGGCGGATCTTGGAGGACCCACCGGAAGCCCCTGCCCGGGAGTGGGAAGGCCCTATGGGGGAGCGGAGGCCCCTCTTCGCTGCCCCACGGGCGAGACAATCGGCATTGATGATGTCGATGTGGAGCTTCACACGGGCGTCGATCTCCGCGACACCCCCTTCGCCAAAGACTTGAGGTGGAGCGGATGATCGGGCGCGTCTTCGACCGCGTGCGCCTGCCGGAGGCCGAGATGCAGGTGGCGAACCGGTCTCTCTCTGATATTTACGAGGATATCAAGGTGAAGACCGCGGAGCCGCTTGTGTTGGCGCGGGGGCGGCCATCCGCGAAGGGTGGGACTCGGTCGACCACACGGGCGCCTGGGAGGAGGGCCTCGGGCGAGCTCTCAAGGAGAGCCGGCGGGAGGTGCGAGCTCAAGGCGGCCGCCGATGAGGCGAGCGCCTCCCGGAAGGAGGTGGCGACTGAAGGCGGGCGCGAAGGTTCTCCGTCGGGAGAACGACCGGCCGGTGGCGGAGCGCGGGAGGCCCGCGGGCGCGCGGGGCGGAGGTGGAGCTTCGGCGAAGAAGATCAATGATACTGGAGCTGGCCTTGGTACGCGGAGGCGGAGGGCTTCAAGGCGCCGCTTGACGCGTTCCTGGGCGGAGTCGGGGGCCGCTCCTTCGGCCGTCTGCCGAACCCGGACCCCGCTCTCGTTGGCGCTGGATGCGCCGGGAGGCTGGAGAGGTGCCGAAGGTGGTGACCAGCCTTCGGATTTCGGAGCCCAGCACCGCTTTGTTGCCTTCGAAGGGGCCCTCCGCCATCTGGGGGTGCCCGCACCGCGAGCCGTTGTCGAAGTCCCGCACCGCTCACTTCCCTAGTCCTGAAGGGCCGGGGCTTTGGGCGGAGGAGCGTGAGGTGAAGCGCTTCACGACCGCCTTCATCAAGCGCTTTTGGTTCGAAGGCGGGGGGGGAGCTTGCTCGACTTCGCGGGCGGACCTCGCCCGAGAAAGGTTGGTTACTTCTTGCGGCCTTGTTTGTTTTGTTTTGTTCTTTTGCCTTGGCGACTTACGTGATCCTCGGGTGGTGCTTATAGGTTGCTCCGCCGCCGCTGATTCCGCGGAGGGGGCTCGTCGGCCGTCCCGAGGAGGTCCGGGGCGCCGGACGGGTTGAGTGTCGGGGTCGCTTATAGGCGACTCTGGCGCCTCCGCGCCGCGGCTGAAGGGCTGACCATCGCGCCGCCCCGCACCGCCGCCTCCGACGCCGCTGCCTCGTCTCCCCGTGCCGCCCGGCCGACGCCTCTGCTTCCGCGATTCCGCCGGAGGCGCGCCGGCACCTAGTGATCCCCTCCGACGACTCCTCCGGCCGCCGATGCCGCGCCTCCGAGGAAGAGGTGGAGTAGGGGCTCCCTAGGTTTTTAGTCTATTAGGGTGTTATTGTTTGTGGCCTGCGCGGCGGTAAAAAAACCTCTCTGCCCTCGGGCTTTTCATGAAGGATAGATGGCTTCGCTATTTCGTCCTTCGCTGTTCTTGGTAGTGTTTTCTGTTTTTCGTGGTCCGGTCTTGGTTGATTTCTGGTGCTAATAGCGGTTGCCGAAATTGTGTTGGCCCTTTTTTACGAGGGACCTCGCGGAGGGTGCTCAATGTGGTTCGGTGATGATGAACCGCCAAGATATGTTCATCTCGGGGGAGACCTGGGTGCATGCTATGCAGCGGTTCCACAGGCTGCCCTTGAACGGTTTTGGTCGGGGAGGGTTCGAAATACGACCGCCCACCGGGCTTCGGAGGCTTTCAGCGGTCCCATGACTTGACAAATCGTCAAGTGGAGCGGATGCTTTTGGGGCCGGCGCCGGCGCCGTGGCGGAGGATGACATTGAGGATGATGAGGCTGTGGCCAGTGCTCTTGGGCAGGCGGCTTGTTGGGTCGACCGCGAAGGCCGTGTCGTTGTTCCGAAGCAGGAGGATGTGGGCTTTGAATGGAGCGATATGCGGAGGGTCTACCGGCATCGAGTATTGAGCGGTGACCTTCCGCTTGTGGTGTCGGAGCCAACTATACCGGAGACTGCTCCTCCAGCTGGCGAGGCCTTGGTGGAAGTGGTTGATGTAGAGGTCTTCGTGGAGCGCTTTGCGAAGGTGCTTGTTAGGGCAGTTTTGCATGGTGTTGTAACTTCTGTGGCGGAGGATTTGTGCGCGGAGGCCCCTGGAACCTTTGGACCGTGAGGGTCTTTGTAACTTGTTATCTGGTGTAAATGATATATTTGCGGAGTCGCTTTGATGCTTGTATATGTGGCGCAGCGATATTTCTTTTTTGCTTTGGTGCGTTGTCCTTGCGAAGGTAGCCGTGTGGAACAGCGGCGTCCCCTATTTCTCTTAGTGCGAGGCTCGCGCGTCTTTGCGGAGGTAGCCGCGTGAAACAGCGGCGTCCCCTATTTCTCTTAGTGCGAGGCTCGCGCGTCTTTGCGGAGGTAGCCGCGTGAAACAGCGGCGTCCCCTATTTCTCTTAGTGCGAGGCTCGCGCGTCTTTGCGGAGGTAGCCGCGTGGAACAGCGGCGTCCCCTATTTCTCTCTAGTGCGAGGCTCGCGCAATTTGCGTAGGTAGTCACAGAGCGGCGTCCCCTATTCTCTTAGCAGTGCGGTCAAGCGTCTTTGCGGAGGTAGCCGCGTGGAACAGCGGCGTCCCCTATTTCTCTTAGTGCGAGGCTCGCGCAATTTGCGAAGGTAGCCGCGTAGAGCAGCGGCGTCCCCTATTTTACTTAGTGCGAGACTCGCGCGATTTGCGAAGGTGGGCGTGTAGCCAATGGTGCTTGCTGCTTTTTATTGCATGATTTGCTTTACATAGTTGCCTCGGGGCGCGGAGGGCCCCTTTCTAGTTACAGGGTTCCCTGTTGAAGCTTCGCGTTGATGCGGGGGCGCTCCCTTGCGTTCCTGCAGGCCCACGACTCATCGTCCAGAAACTTGGACGTGGACGACCCGTCGCGCGAATTGGAGCTCTTGCGGAGGTGCCTTGCGGGGATGGGTCGTTCGCCCCCCACGCACGCCTGTCCCTCGCTGATGGCGACATCGGCGACTTGTCGCAGGTGCGCCGCCGCTCGCTCATGTTCAGGGCTGCTCCCCGTCCCCCCTTCGGAACTTTGACCCCTTTGGTGGAGTTGCCCACGGGAGGATGTTACATTCTCCATTGTGGTATCTCCTCCGCAGGGGTCTCCGCACCGTGTTGGCTGGGTCCCGCGCGAGGTGTTCCTGGGCAGCTGGCGTAGGTGGTTGCGGAGGGCCGAAATGCTCTAATTTGTCTGCATTTGGCCTTTGTTGGGCTGCGGAGATTTGGATGTTTCGCTGCCTCGGGGGCACCTGTAGCGCTGTTGCTCTTCATTGCACTTCGCGGTCTGCCTCGGGGGGTCGGGCTCTGTTTACATTTTCCATTGTGGTACCTTCGCTGGGCTGGGGGTTCTGGGTTTCGAAGGTATCCTGGCGTTTGCTCTGTAGGATCGGGGCTTGGCTAGGGGTGGTGGCATGGTGGCGTATGCGACTAGTTGCTGCTCTCTTCCTATCATGGGACTTTGTGAGGGTTGGGGGTCTGGTTTTATAGTGCTCCTGGGGTGGGTGGTTTCAGTGCTGGTTGGTTGTCATGAACGCTTGGCGTAGTTGTGGCTTGTAGGTCGAGTAGGTACTGTCCTTGGTGGGTGATGGAGTTAAGGCTTGTACGGCGGAGGTCTTGTCCTTGATAGGTGGAGTTAAGGCTTGTACGGCGGAGGTCTCTATGCGGGTCCCCGGCGCCGTTCGCCTCCGCGGGTCTCATACTCGGAGGCGCGGGCGGCTTCATTGCGAGCCCCTGGGCGGAGGTGCCGTGGTGCCCGGCTTTTGTGCCGCTCCGCGGGTCTCATACTCAGAGGGTGCGGGGGGCGGCTTCATTGCGAGCCCCCTCGGGCGGAGGTGCCGCACTGCTCGGCTTTTGCGCCTCCGCGGGTCTCATACTCCTGAGGGCGGGCGGCTTTGTGCGAGCCCCCTCGGAGGTGCCAGGTGCCCGTCTTTTGTGCGCCTCCGCGGGTCTCATACCCGGAGAGCGCGGGGCGGCTTTGTGCGAGCCCCTGGCGGAGGTGCCGGGGTGCTTGGCTTTTGCGCCTCCGCGGGTCTCGTTTCGGGAGAGCGCGGGCGGCCATTGCGAGCCCTCGCGCAGGTGCCGGTGCCCGGCTTTTTGCTGAAGGTACTCTTAGTTGGTTTGACTAAGCCGGGTGCAGTCTTGCGCTGCCCCCTCGAGCGTGGTCAATCCCCTGTTACCTTCGCTACATGAGGGCTGACGCCGGCCATCAGCCCTTTCTTCGAGCCCGATTTGAAATTGTTCGATATTTGGGGAACTAACCTGCATGTGTTAGATCTTGGTGCTGCCTCATTAAAAAACCTTGCGCCCCTTCGCAAGGAAAAAGAGTGCAGCCCGGATTGTTCTCAGTTTTGACTTGAAAGAAAAAAGAAAGGTAAAAAAGGTCGGAGCCCCTACAACTCGCGAGTGCTTAGTACATTGCACCGCTAGGGGTAGTACTTGCGGAGGTCGTCGACGTTCCATGTGTGGGGGAGGTCGTGGCCTTCGAGGTCTTGCAGGTGGAAGGAGCCGGGCCTTGTGGACTTGGTGACGAGGTAAGGGCCCCGTCCCATTTGGCGAATTTTTGCCCGCCATCTTCGCATTCTCCGGCTTCCCGATCAGGACGAAGTCTCCGACGGAGATCGTGCGGAGGTGGATTTTCTTGTTCCTCCATCTTGTGGTTTCCTCCTGGTAGGCGCGGAGGTTGAGGACGGCCATGTTTCTTGTTTCTTCGAGGAGGTCTTTTGCGAGCGCTTCTAGTTGTGGGGGGGCTTCGCTGGTGACCCTTGGCGACGCGTGCTTCAGTTCTTCTGGGAGGACGGCCTCTTCTCCGAATAGGAGCTTGAATGGCGTGAACTTGGTCGCGCGGCTTTCGGAGGTGTTGTGTGACCACACCACCGGAGTGAGCTCCTCTGCCCATTTTCCCCGTGGCTTCGCGTGGATCTTCGCGCTGATGCCCTGCAAGATTATGCCGTTGGCTCTTTCGACAAGCCCGTTAGACTGGGGGTGCCTTACGGAGGCGAAGTGTATTTGGGTCCCTATTTGGTGGCAGAACTGCTTGAAACCTTCGCTGTCGAATTGGGTGCCATTGTCAACTGTGATGCTTCGCGGGGTCCCGAAGCGACAAACAATCTGCTGCCAGAAGAACTTTTGTACCGAGTGCGAGGTTATGCTTGCGAGGGGGCGGGCTTCGATCCATTTGGTGAAATACTCGACCGCCACTACTGCGTAGCGGAGGTTCCCCGGAGCCGGTGGCATAGGTCCGATGAGGTCGATCGCCCATCGCTGAAGGGGCCAGGTGGGGCAGATGAGGGTTGTCGGAGCCCCTGGCTTGTTGGAGTGGTGTGCTGTCAGCTGGCACCCTTCGCAGCGCTTTACTAATTCTGTTGCGTCGTTTAGTGCCGTTGGCCAGTAGAACCCTTGCCTGAACACCTTTCCCACTAGGGCTCTGGGGCCGTTGTGCGAGCCGCAGATGCCTTCGTGGATCTCCGCTAGGATGGCGCGTCCTTCGCCTGTGGATATACATTTAAGCCAAGGTGCGGTAACGGAGGCTTTGTACAGCTTGTTGTCCACCAGGCGATATCCTCGGACCTTCTGTTCGACCCTCTTCTGCTCTTCTGTGGATTGTGGCTCGAAGAGACCCTTTATGAATGCTATGATCGGGGCCCTCCAGTCTTCGCTGTGGATGGCGCTGACCGATTTCGGAGGTGGGTCGTTTTCTTGGACGGCGGGGTTGTATAGTATTTCGTAAAACACGCCCTCCGGAGGGACTCACTTCGCCGCTGCTTTGCCTTAGCTCGTCGGCCTCTCCGTTGTCTCGTCCTGATATGGTTTTGGTTGTGACCCCAAGAAAGAAAGCCTCCGTCTTGCGTAGCCTTGCCAAATATTTCTGCAGTTCGGGGTGCCTGGCTCTGATGTCTTTCTCTGCTTGCTTCGAGACCACCTCCTCAGTCGGTTTTGATGATGGCCCGCGCCCGACATCGCGCGGAGCTTGTTGAGAGCGAGGAGCACGGCTTCGTATTCTGCCGTGTTGTTTGTGCACTGGAACTCAAGTCTGGCCGCGTATCTCAGCTTGACCCCGGAGGGTGAGGTGATGATGGCTGCGATGCCAGCTCCGCGGGCCCCCCAGGCTCCGTCCGTGTGTGCTGTCCATATCGGGTCCAGGTTAGCTGCTTGGTTGAAGGTGTCGGGGGTCCAATCCATGAAAAATCTGCGAGGGCCTGAGACTTGATGGCTGTTCTGGCAACGAATCTTATGGCATGGTCTCCGATCTCGGTTGCCCACTTCGCTATCCTGCCCACAGACTCTGGATTTCTGAATATGTTGTCAAGGGGGAAGCTCGAAGGTACGGTGATCTCGTGTGCCTGGAAGTAGTGCTTGAGTTTTCTCGCTGCCATGACCACTGCGTATGCTACCTTCTCAAGCTCGGTGTAATTCAGCTTGGGCCCTTCGAGAGTTTCGGAAACATAATAGATAGGTGCCTGCTTTGATTGGTGCCCTTCGCTTGTTTCCTTGATAAACCAGCGCTGACGGCGTCTTGTGATGCGGCGACATATAGAAGGAGCCCTTCGCCCGGGTTGTGGGGTGGCGAGAGTGGTAAGATTCTTGAGGTAGCGCTTGAGATCTTCAAGGCTTCTTGTTGCGGAGGTCCCAGTCCAAACAACTCCGTGCTCTTCGGTGTTTGAAAAAATGGTAGTCTTGTTGGTGATCGACGGAGATGAACCTGCTCAGGGCCGCTGCGAGGCGTCCCGCGAGCCTTTGGACTGACTTTCTGTTCTTCGGAGGCTCCATCGCGGTGATTGCTGCGATCTTGGAGGGGTTGGCTTCGATTCCCTTGACTGACACCAGGCAGCCAAGCAACTTTCCTTTGCTCACCCCGAACACGCACTTGGCGGGGTTAAGTTTCAATCTGGCCTCGCGGAGCTTGACGAAGGTTCTCTGTAGGTCCGTTATGTGGTCTTCTCTCAGCTTGCTCTAGACTACGAGGTCATCAACATACGCGGAGATTGCGCTATCATCCCTGAACACCTCCGCTGTCATGCGCGCGAAGGAGGAGCCGGCGTTGCGGAGGCCCTCGGCCATTCTCCTGAAACAGTAGGTTCCGAAGGGTGTTATGAAACTGGTCTTCTCTTCATCTGGTTTGTTCATCCAGATTTGATGGTATCCGGAGAAGCAGTCCAGGAGGGATAATCTCTCGCACCCCGCTGCTGCATCGACAAGGGAGCTGATTCGCGGGAGCGGGAAATCGTCCTTCGGGCAGGCTTTGTTAAGACTGGTGAAATCGACGCACATTCTCCATCTGGTGGGCTCCGCTGCATCCTTGCTGAGGCTAGCCTTCTTCACCATGACGATGTTGGATAACCAGGTGGGGTATTTAACTGGGCGGATGACCTCCGCATCCAGTAGGCGGTTCACCTCTGCCTGTGCTGCTATTCTCCTTTCATCCGACATCTTGCGGAGCTTCTGTTTTACCGGGGTGGCATCGGGTCTTATGTTGAGGTGGTGCTCGATGAGGTCTCGACTGACACCCTGTAGATCTTCCGCGGACCATGCGAATACATCGGAGTTCTCGCGGAGGCACTGGAGTAATTCGCCCGGAGGCGGGTCAAGGTGCGCCGAGATGGTTACCTCTCGGTCGGGGTCGAAGCCGAAGAGTCGACCTTCTTTGTCTCTTCGGCCGGAAGGGCTCGCGGTGGAGGCTCCGCGACGCTCTCGGCGATTCTCTTGCCTTTCCTCGGCTGTTGTTCAAGGTTATGGACATTACGCTGCCCGGAGCTACGGCCCCCTCCGCGTTCCTTTGCGGCGTTCTGGTCTCGAAGACAGCGATGATGCCGCCACCGAGGGCATTTTCATGTAGAGGTAACTTCGGGTGAAGCACCGCATCGAGCGTGTTGGTGACCCCGCGACCGAAGATGGCATTGTAGTTGTAATATATGTCCACCACATCGAAGGTTATGTTCTCTGATCTGTGAATAGGATCCTTTCCGAAGGAGACCGGCAAGGTGATCTTTCCAATGGTTGCCACCTGCTGCCCTCCGGCCGAAGAGCCGGATTTCGGTGGCTGCGATAAGCTTCTATCGAGACCCATCTTGTCGAAGGTTGAGGCGAACAGGATGTCGCGGAGAGCTGCCCGTATCAACTAGTATCCTGTTACCGTCCACCCTCCGATGTTGGTGTCGATGACCATCGCATTGGTGTGGGGGTAGTCCTTGAGCTTCATATCGCCCGCGCTGAAGGTGATCGGGATGTCGCGACCACCGATCGCTGCGATGTGGTGCGTTGGCATTTCTTAACGCAATCAAAGGAAACAGGTATAAAACCCATCCCCAATAAGAGCGTCGAAATGCGCCCGCGTGACATTCCCAAGTAAACCACCATGTCGATGACCCGAAATGGAACTCATCAATCGGGATAGATCTTGCCATCTTAGATATTCATCCGCAAGCGCACGGATCTATCATTGTAGCATTTCACCCGGAAGTATTCGAGGTATCGTTATTTATATTTTCCCAAAGGAAGGCATGTGATTAATAAATTAGCATGGCATCTGAATAGAGGAACATGTGTTTGCTTAGACCAAAATGTTCATAACGAGGGGTAAGCAATAGCGGTTCATGGATAGTGTGACACACACTTAAGAATCCACCAGCAAAAGGATAAAGAAAATAGATAAAGAATAAATGAATAATTGAATAACCTAATGGAGTAGTTCTAATGTATCTAGTCATGGCCATACAAATGAATAGTTAGGATCATATGCAAACCTGATTTAATCATGGTTAGGTCTAGGATAGCGGGGAGACTCCACGGATACCATACGGCCCGATAGGAAGCATTTACGAACTCCTACGTAACAACATACGAACGTGGGGGATTTCAAAGGGACGGTCAAGGCTTGTCACGACCAAGCCGCCTACCCCTCAACCGTGGCATGCCCTCATATCCGCAGTGTCGTAATACCGGGCACCATGCCCGCATATTAGAAACACTACTCTTGTCCCCCAGGATCCCCACTCGTCGAATGGACGGACTAGAACAAGAGCAAACCCGAAGGAACAACGAACCGATATCCCACCTCTAATCAAGTTAGGCATATGATGATCGATGATGAACTGTAATGAACATGTCAAGATTATGATATGTAAACTATATGCTAGTTCATATACCAACACAAGAACATGAACAAAACTATACTCTAGTTCATAAGTTAGGCCAAGAACATAAATATAAGACTTGCAAATAGAAGAATGCTCCATAGAGTGGATGTATTACCAAAGCACTTTCTTCTAGGAGACAAGCCCTCCTTGTAGCTCTTCTACTCCAAGTGTTAACTAAGAAAGAATAAAGAAGAAAGAAGAAGAAGAAAGAAGAAGTAGAAGAGAGAGAGGTAGAGGTGGTAGAGAGAGAGAGATTGCTGGTTTGCTTGGACTCCAAGTGGTGTGTGTTGAGAGAGGGAGAGAGGGGGGGCTACTTATACACTTGGAGGAGGGGCCTAAGTGCTAATTTACATCAAAACCGACCTGGTAAACCTTCCTTGTATCGCAAAACCGACCAACGCAGGGCGGAAACCCCGTTTGGAAAGTGCACGAACCGCCTCCCGAGGCTAGGCCGAAACCGCCTCGGGGGGGAGGTGCGGCCGCACCAGGGTGGTGGTAGCGCACCCCCCCCACTCGGCCTGGCCCGGGTCTCGGTGGGGTGTCGTCTTTCACCCTGAAAAGTTGTGGGCGTCTTGTGCTCGGCCCGTTTTGATGTTTTGGGTCGATTTGCTCTTGGGCTTGGGTTTTGCAATAATGCGCTTTCTCGGAAGGCGTACTTTGGTCGATTTTCCACTTGCTTTTATTATAAATCTGCAAAATAAAATACAAGACACTACAAGTGGAATTTATTAGTGATAAAAGTATATGAGTATAAAAGGTTTAATTTTACTCCTTTTATGGTAGTAAGTTGATGGGAAAAATATGTCGTTGGTTACCGTCAACAAACTCCCAAGCTTACCCTTTGCGTCCTCGAGCAAAAAGAGATAAGTACTTGGTTGTTGATCAGGGAGTTGCTACTATGCCGATTACGTTTTCCAAGTGCCATGGTTATAATAAGAGTGTCTACTAGAGTTTGAATAAAATGGCACATCTTTTTCCCACCCTTTTATTACCTTTCATCGTAGCGGGGCTTTCCAGCTTTTCTCAAAGCCTTGGCGGTTGCCGAGATAGAACGGTTATAACGAGAGGTGCTTATCATTCATCCTTTTGATCAACGCTGTTTATCCGGGATTTTATTTAGATAATATTTATTTCTTTTCGAGAAAGCATGGGCTTTATTGCTATATATATATATATATATATTTTTGGAGAGGTGGGCTCTGCTCGCCCTAGACTTTGTCTTTTATTTCCTCTCTTTTTTTTTTTTTCTTTTTTTTTTTAGAGATGTGGGCTCTACTCGCCCTCGGACACTTGTCCATTTTCATCTCATTTTTTTTTTTAGCATAGCCCAAAAACATTTCTCTTTTTTTTTTTTTTTAAAGCATAGATTCCCTGGATGTCAAGTTTCTCTTTTGGGCGAAGTCATAGCAAATCCATTTGTACCATATCATATTTGGCAACAACTTAGACTAGATAGAGCATATGCAACCCACATGAATCGGTTTTTTTTTTTTTTTTTTTAGGATGAGTTTTAGAATTAGCCACTAAACCCAAACTTTAGAGAACTTCGAATTATAAACTAGGCACGAGGCAAAGCATAAGAGCAGAGCAACTATTCATCATTTCAACAAGGGACTAAGACTAAACATTTTTATAGCTCATATATATAAGCATTAAGGCACAAAGAAGAGCTACTTATTCTATTTTTGGATTTTTTTTTTTCAATGCAATATTGCTGAAATGTAAACATGCTAAAATAAAATAAAATTTGATGGAATTAAATATGCAATGCAATGATACTGGGGGTCCTCCCCCAAGCTATCTGGAGGCCTATTGATCGGGATCGAAGCCTTGGTACCTCGAATGCTTCCTCGCGTGCGGTGCGGTAGCCATGTTGGACTCAATTGGGTCCATCTCTGGCGACTCTATTTGCTCCCGGTTCTATTTGCCAGCATGCATTATTTTGCACATGGGTATTGGCGTGTGCTCAATGTTCCTAGTGCGGACGTCGAGGCGCTTGCAGCTTGACACCGATAGCCTCCACCCCTTGTGGTGGTTGCACTGTCTTGAACTGGCGGGGGGCATATCGTCGAGTTTGTCGTCAAAGTCAAATCACATTGGCCCTCCATGCTTTTGCATCTCCTTCACCACTCGATGGTGCGGGTGTATGGCGGCGGCTCCCACCTAGGATCATACCCGGGTATTACCCCCTGGGGTCCCCATAGGGTGAGGCCATCTTTGCACGGAACACTGGGTGTAGGCTGTGGCGATCTTTGTGGCATGAAGTAGGGCTCGTGGGAGGAGGATCCGACCTCACGGTCTCCCTAATATCTTGCGTGAAGAACTGATGGGGGTATCTTTCTGCGCAAGCTATCAGCAGTCTCGAGCTCAAATGTTAGTGCACGGCTTTTATACAAGCTGTAAGTCCGGGTTAGGTAACGAACTATAGTTGCATAGCCAGGAAAAAAAGATGACCAAGCTTCGCCCGGATGGTAAAACCTTAATTAAGTGCCCCCGCACTAGGCTGGCATAACAATCCAAAAGGTCCACAGGTGTAGAAATGTACTCTATCTGCTGATTTTCCAAAGCCCCAATCGCGAGAAGCGAGGCGTGTGATAAGAGATGTGCGGGTGACAGGGAACAACAACTTTTGTGATAATATGTAAAAATTCCTGCACATCTCCACCCTTTGGAGCTACCTTAATCTTGTGAACAACAGCATAGAGTAATTTTAATTCAATCTCATTCACCCATCTAACACCGTGTCTAGGAAACAAAGTCAACGAGATCCAGCGATGGATAAATCTAAGTGATGGGTGCTGGATCTGTGAGTGGCGAGGTTTGAAAGTACCGGCCTCATGTGCACCGGATATCTCCTCCCAAAAGTGGTTTCTGACAAAGCCAGGGAGAGCAGCATCTATATTTATTGCACATCTACAATTAAAACCCCAATAACGAGCTAGGTCCACCCATGTAACGTGATAAAGTGTACCAAAGAGGCGGAAAGAAATTCCTAGGCGATCCTCTACTAGTGTGCATAAAACTGAATTGTTAGGGAAGCGAGAACCTTCCTCCTCGAGAGGGGGAATGTCCTGCCACCCGACTGCTCTCCAAAGGATAAGAAGTTCATCGTCCATACCTGTCTGATCGAGGAGGTCGGGGTCGATTCCGGGCGTGTGTTGGAACACACGATCCTTGAGTAGGAGATATGCTTGCATCTCCCGTCCTTCGAAGGTCGAGGTACGGCGCTGGCGTCGGCCGTTGATTGTCGGGGGAGCTTGAGCTTCTTCCTCCCGGCGGGTGCGGCATCTTCTTGCATAGGAGAGTCTTCAAGGTTGTCGGTTGTTGGCGGAGCTTGTGCTTGTATGTCGTGAGCTCGTCTTGGCGACCGCCTCAACCCGCCCGAAGATCCTCCCTTTCTTCATGGCTCTTGCAAAAAGCGATCAAAGCGAGACCTCGGGTGTGCAAGGGTTAGTTGAAAGTATGAACTTTCACACCCGAAATCTTGCTCGGCACAATGTTTTTGGTGGAGAAAATGGAGTGTGGAACAAGCGGGAGAGTGTGAGAGTGAGAGAGAGTGAAAATGAGGGGTGGGAGTTCTCACACGGTGCTCGGGCTATTTATAGCCGAGCCCACGGCCGAGCTGCCTCACACAACGGTTAGGAGCCATTGGCGAAGGCGGGCCCCGAACAGCGCGCCCGGCAGATGGTGCGGCGCGCACCTTGGGGTGCTTGTAGCGCACCACGCCCGAGGCCGCCGCCGCTCGGCTTTGGCGGGCGTGTCCAACGGTCCGCGAAAAGTTAGAGTGGCGTTGTGTCCTCATGTTTGGTTAAATTTGTTTTCTCCCCTTTTTGAATTTCTCCAAAAATTTTCAAATATAAATTTATTTTTAAATAGAAAAATTATTTTAATAATATTTTTGTATATACTTTTTATGTAGAAAATATTTTTCTTTATTTTTCATGTAAAGACTTATTTTATTTATAAAGATTTTTTTATTTTTAGTTTTCCAAAATATTTTGTTAATAATAAAATATTTTATGAAACACATAAATATATAAAAATATATATATATAGAATTTTTTTTTTTTAATATACCCCATTTTTTTTTTTTTTGCGGGTTATTTATAGTCGGCACATGCGACTTTCCCCTCTTGGCGGGGCGGAGGTACTGCTCCGGGGTCTCGGGCGAGATCCTTCAACATTCCACACCGGTCTTGATGACGATGATTGCCGGGTGTGTTGTTGCTTGTACCCAATGAATGGGCACTTTACCGCCTTATCCTTGATATGGAAGATGATGAAGCCCTTCCCGGGGCTGATGTCGGCCTTGGCGATAAAAAAATGGTCTCTCCCGGGGAGGAGAGACACATCCTCCTTTGGGCCCATGTCCAAGACCACAAAGTCGGCGAGGGGATGTATTCATCTTGGATCTTAATCGGCATGTCCTCCGGTATTCCCTCGGGCCGCCTTGTTGATTGATCTGCCATTTGGAGGACGAATTTGGCGGGGAGTAAAGCGTCCCTCCATGGATTTTGTTGAAGGTGGTCTTGGACATCACATTATCTCGCCCCCGGGTCACAAAATGCATTAGCAAAATTGTGGGGCCAATGGCGCAGTGATGATCGGGCGTCGGGATCTCCCTTCTTGGCAATGAATGGCGAGTCCACGGGGGATCTTTTTCAGCTCTCTCGGGTTGGGTGAGCCTCGGAGATATCATGTTAAGCCCGACTTCGTGTGGGACCTCGGGTTGCCACGGGATCCTTCCCGAGTCGTTAACTGGCACTTGGGCTGCAATCTGGGCTAGCTGTGTCTCTATCATCTTGTTGAAGCTGAGTTGGTTCTTCACAGCCGACGTCAACCCTTCAAGCTTGTTATTCACACCTTCCAAGATCTTGTCTTGGTGGCTCATCTTTTGGTGGGATTTTTCGTTAATTTTCGCCGGCCCGATGCCAGGTCCTTTAGTGATGGTGACCAGGGTTATAGTTGGAGTTGTACCCCTGGTTGCCTTGGAATGGTGACTGGGTGGTTGTTCCAGCCCTCTTTGCGGTTGGCGATACCGTTCTTTGTTGTTGATGAAGGCAAAGCTTCTTCACGGGTCTCGGGGCAGTTATCCCCGAGTGGCCAACCTCACCACCGTCTCACAGGTCATGTGAGCGTCGTGGCGTAGGCGGGCGCTGGCTGGGCAAGATAGCATCTGTCTTTAGCGCTCCTCCGGCCTCTTTAGCAGCGAGTCCATTTTTTTTGCGGCAAGCATATCCGCCTCCTTCACGGTATGCATGCCTTTTTGTGTTTTTTGGCGAGGGCTCTGTCTTCGCCCGGCTACGATTTGCCACCATTTTATCAATCGTGGGGCTGTTGCACGATCGATGGTGGCGATAGAAATGCGCCACCGGCCGAATTTGCGTCGAGGTGCCCCTTCGATATGGCCGTGAGACCATTGTAGAAGTTACGGAGCACCGGCCGGTTTTTCCATCCGTGGTGCGGGCATGCGAGAATGTATTCCTGCGGCCTCTCCCACGCCTCGGGATAGGTTCCATTGATGTCTGGCCGGAAATTGGCGATTCTTCCCCTCGGGGCATTGGTTTTGCCCATGGGGAAGAACTTGGGGAGGAACGCCCGCGGAGCACTTGGCCCACGTCTTGGCGACTTCGTTGTCCTTGTAGAACCAGCGTTTCGCCTTCCCCACGAGGAAGAAGGGAAAGCACGGAGCCTCTGATGACGTCTGGCTGCGACATCTTTGATGACGATAGTATCGCATAGCTCGAGGAAGTGTTGGAGATGAGCATTTGCGTCCCTCGCCGGCGATCCACGAGAATGGACTGGCCTGCACCATGGTGATCAGCCCGTCTGGCTTCGAAGTTTTTGTCCACCACGTTCACCGCCGGCCCGGTGGCACGTTGGTGACAGCGCGAAGTTGAGAAATCGCGCTGCGGCGACTCGGGCCATGGCTTGAGTTGCGGTTGGTGCGGGGATGTCGGTCTCGATTGTCGGGGTTCGGCTGAAGAAGAAGTGGCACGAGACCGGTTCTTCCTTAGGAGTGCCTACGGATCGGAGATGAAGTTTTCCGGCAAGAGGAAACCCGACATACACTATCCCGTTTCATCCACAACGAGGAGAAAACATAAAAGATTAGCCCGTATGAGCAAATGGTATCCGGGCACCGCGTTCATATTCATAGCCAGGCTATTTATTATATTTTTTTTTTTCACAATGCCTTCCCGACAGCGGCGCCGAGAAATGCTTGTTGGCATTTCTTAACGCAATCAAAGGAAACAGGTATAAAACCCATCCCCAATAAGAGCGTCGAAAATGCGCCCGTGACATTCCCAAGTAAACCACCATGTCGGTGACCCGAAATGGAACTGTCAACGGGATAGATCTTGCCATCTTAGATATTCATCCGTAGTAAGCGCACGGATCTATCATTGTAGTATTTCACCCGGAAGTATTCGGGGTATCGTTATTTATATTTTCCCAAAAGGAAGGCATGTGATTAATAAATTAGCATGGCATCTGAATAGAGGAACATGTGTTTGCTTAGACCAAAATGTTCATAATAGGGGTAAGCAATAACGGTTCATGGATAGTGTGACACACACTTAAGAATCCACCGACAAAAAGGATAAAGAAAATAGATAAAGAATAAATGAATAATTGAATAACCTAATGGAGTAGTTCTAATGTATCTAGTCATGGCCATACAAATGAATAGTTAGGATCATATGCAAACTGATTTAATCATGGTTAGGTCTAGGATAGCGGGGAGACTCCCCGGATACCATATGGCCCGATAGGAAGCATTTCTACGAACTCCTACAGAACATCACGAACGTGGGGGGATTTCAAGGGGCGGTCAAGGCTTGTCACGACCAAGCCGCCTACCCCCTCAACCGTGGCATGCCCTCATATCCGTAGGTGTCGTAATACCCCGCACCATGCCCGCATATTAGAAACACTACTCTTGTCCCCCCCAGATCCCCACTCGTCGAATGGACGGACTAGAACAAGAGCAAACCCGAAGGAACAACGAACCGATATCCCACCTCTAATCAAGTTAGGCATATGATGATCGATGATGAACTGTAATGAACATGTCAAGATTATGATATGTAAACTATATGCTAGTTCATATACCAACACAAGAACATGAACAAAACTATACTCTAGTTCATAAGTTAGGCCAAGAACATAAATATAAGACTTGCAAATAGAAGAATGCTCCATAGAGTGGATGTATTACCAAAGCACTTTCTTCTAGGAGACAAGCCCTCCTTGTAGCTCTTCTACTCCAAGTGTTAACTAAGAAAGAATAAAGAAGAAAGAAGAAGAAGAAAAAGAAGAAGTAGAAGAGAGAGAGGTAGAGGTGGTAGAGAGAGAGAGATTGCTGGTTTGCTGGGACTCCAAGTGGTGTGTGTGAGAGAGAGGGAGAGAGGGGGCCTACTTATACACTTGGAGGAGGGGCCTAAGTGCTAATTTACATCAAAACCGACACAGTAAACCTTCCTTGTATGCGCAAACCGACCAACGCGAGGCGGAAACCCCGTTTGGAAAGTGCACAAACCGCCTCCCCGAGGCTGGGCCGAAACCACCTCGGGGAGGGTGCGGGTGCACCGGGTGTGGCGCGCGCACCCCCAGGCTTCGGCCCGGCCCGGGTCTCGGTGGGTGTCGTCTTTAAGCCCTAAAAAGTTGTGGGCCGTCTTTGTGCTCGGCCCAGATTTGATGTTTTGGGTCGATTTGCTCTTGGGCTTGGGTTTTGCAATAATGCGCTTTCTCGGAAGGCGTACTTTGGTCGATTTTCCACTTGCTTTTATTATAAATCTGCAAAATAAAATACAAGACACTACAAGTGGAATTTATTAGTGATAAAAGTATATGAGTATAAAAAGGTTTAATTTTACTCCCTTTATGGTAGTAAGTTGGCCGGGAAAAATATGTCGTTGGTTACCGTCAACATGGTCCCTCCGCGCCTACATGATGGACCCTTCGGTAGTGCTCTTTCTTGCGCTGGCGTTTGTTGCCATGGTCTTCGTTGGAGCCCCGGTGATTGCGAGATGACTCGGAACGACGAGTTCGGCTTGCTGACTATTGTCCGTATTTCTTGTTTGACGGGTGCGAGCTTGCGGTAGCCTCCAGTTTTTGCTCGCGATTTGGGCTTGCGGGGCTTCCCGAGCTGTTCCCCTTGCTCGGTTTCTTCTTCGTCATCCTCTCAGAGCTTTCGAGCCCCTGAGCGGGTCCGCCGGGTTCGCTCGAGGCGGAGACCTTTGCGCCACTAGGTGCTGGACCACGCCCCCGGCCCTGCGGAGCGCCGCCTGGGCGGGCGTTGGGGGGCTTCTTCTTCTTCGGTGACCTCCGAGATCGGGACGAGCGGGGGTCCGTAGCGATGCGCCTCTTGCTCCCGCAGCCCCCGCGGGAGGCTGAGTTCGGCTGTGCGGTGGCCGCCCGGCGCCCACCGGGCGGGTTTGATCCGGAGGGGTCCTCCGAGGGAGGGGTCGCTCCCGGCGCGGCGCAGGGTGTCCGATCGGCGAGTGGCTGGCATGGCTTCGGGGTTTTCGTGTCGGTCCGCACGGTCGGCGCCAAGCGTGGGGATCGCTCCTGCCCCTTAGCCTTCGCTCCCGGAGGGAGCGGGAAAGGGGGCGGGGCTTCCCACCGGGTGAATCGAAGCACGGAGGGAGGCGGAGCGGCCTCCGCTCTGCCCCCCTCGGCGCGTTCTGCCAGATTGAGAGGGATCGGAGGTCGCTCGAGCCTCCGTGCGTGAGGTGGTACAGCGTTTGGTCGGCGTGAAATGGTGAAAGCGAAAAGTAAATGGCACTTAAACCGGCCAACAATCCGTCCCTTTCTTGAGCCCGTACCCGGGTAGCTTATAGGAATACCAGGGGTCGAGGGGCTAATTTACAATTTGATACATGGTAGGTGGGGAACAAACGTTTACAGATGGGCCCTGCGGGGGCAGGCTAGTAACTATTTGTACAAGGCTATTACGGGAATACGCTTGCGACTTCTCCTTGGGAGCCGTAGGGTTTCCCACGGGGCGCCGGCCCGGGCGCCGGCGGGGGTAGAACCCGCGGGGGCCCTTTCCCAGGCCTCCGCGGCTGGCTTTGGGGGTCCCATCGCTAGGAGACCCCTTCTGCCGCCCGTCACCTTCGGGGCCGTCATTCCCTTAGCCGGTTTGTCGACTTGGGGGACCGCCCGGTGAGGAGGGGTGAAACTTTCGCCGTTCATGCTTTCGCACGACGGGACCTCCGCTCGCCGGGACCTGCAAGACTTCACACTTTTGCTTGACAAGAATTAGTTCTTGGCCTCCTTGTTGAGAGGCTGCTTGAGCTGCCGGGTAGGCTAGGGTTGCCCTCCCCAACGCGGGGCCCATTTAAGTGCACTGCGGACTGAAGGTCAAGATGGTTGGGTTCCTATTTCATAACACTACAATCCACCTTGCCTGGTTTGGGCTGCTCTGCTTTCTGAGAGACTTGTGTGAGACGATGGGTTTCTATTTCGCAACACTACACCGTTCACGCCCGATTCGAAAGGCCGTCCGCCGTCATTGGACATAGTGGCGCTTTCTGGACCCTTGATGGCCACTTGTGACCTAAACGGGCCGATCCCAATGTCCTCTTTTTTACAAGAGTCAAAGTTCACGATCTTCCGCTAGGATTTAAGGTGTGGACGCTATTCCAGAGCTAGGACTTCGCGTGGTTCCACCCTTGGAATTTGACCTCCGTTCTGGTGGTCGGGTTTGCCTTCTTTTGGTCGACTTCTACTTGTGAAGTGCCAATTCGGGCTGTTTTGTTCTTCTCCCTTAGGAGGCATGCAGCTTCACTCGGGCAGCTTATTTTTTTGTTGAAGTGCACGGTGGGCTGCGTGTTTGGTGACCTCTTTGGATGGTCGAGTTCCTCTCAGGCTTGATCTTCTTCTTCTTGAAGTATCGGAGAGTTGTTTTGCGTTCCGCTTCTCTTCTTTCCGCCTTGAGTTCCTCTGATTATGGATAGAACCTTCTGAGCTGGTTTATGTGCCAAGAGTTTCTGATTTCTTCTCCTTGCATGGTCATCAACTTGTAGGTTCCTGGTCCCAGTACTCCTTTGACGATATATGGTCCTTCCCATGGGCTGAGCAATTTGTGCTTGCCTTCCGTCTTTTGGTTTCTCTTGAGTACTTGATCTCCTGGGTTGAGTTTTCTTGGGCGTGTGCTCTTGTCGTAATGCCTTCTTAGTCCTTGCAGATATCTTGCATTCCGGAGGATGGCGTTTGATCGACTTCTTACGCGCGGTCGATTTCTAGTCTTCTTATGCGTTCTCCTTCTCCTTCTTCAAATTGCTTTCGATTCTTGGAGAGCTCCAAATGAGGTCTACCGATAGAACGACTTCGATCCATAGGTCGGGAAGAAGGGTGAATAACTTTGTTGCTCTCTGCGATTTGAGTTCTTAGGCCCCGGATGACTTTTGGGAGTTCTTGATCCACTTGCCTCCGTAGTCCTTGAGGTCTTCGTATAGTCTTGGCTTCATCCGGGAAGGATGAGTCTGTTTTGCTCTTTCGACTTGTCCGTTAGCTGAGGGTGTCCTACGGAGGCATAATCTATCCGTATGCCACAATCTTGTGCCTAGTCTTCGAATTCTGCCGCCGTGAATGGTGATCCGAGGTCAGTGATGATCCTGTTGGGTATCCCGAATCTGTGCATGATCTCTTGGATGAACTCGACTACCTTGTTGGAGCTGTAGGTGACCAATATAATGGCTTGTACTCTATCCATTTGGTGAATTTGTTGATGGCGACGAAGATATATTCGTATCCTCCTTTGGCTCTTTTAAGTGGTCCGACTTGATCCAATCTCCAGCACGAAAAAGGCCATGATGGTGGTATGCAGATCGGTTGTGTCTTTGGCACATGTGCTTGTCTTGCAAACATCTGGCATCCTTTGCATGTTTTGACGAGTTCTTCTGCATCTTTGAGGGCTGTTGGCCAGTAGTATCCTGTTCTGAATGCTTTTCCCGCGAGGGTTCTTGACGCTGCGTGGTTTCCACAACATCCAGAGTGGATTTCTTGGAGGATGTCTTTTCCTTCTTTAGAGCTTATGCATTTGAGTAGTACTCCTGATGATGCTGCTCTCTTGTAAAGCTTGTCTTTGATGAGCACGTAGTTCTTGCTTCTTCTCAAGATCCTGGTTGCTTCAGCTTTGTCTTCGGGTAGTGTCTTGTTCTTGATGAAGTTTATGATGTCTTGATCCGAGGGGAGTTGTTCTTCGACACGGAGAGATTATCATTACTCCGTTTAGAGCTGATTGCTCCATGTTGTCTTCTTCTGGATCTCCTTGATGGATGGCTTCAAGAGTTCTTTGACGAATACTCACGGTGGGACTTGTGCTCTGTCGGATCCGAGTTTGGCTAGCACGTGCGCGCCACGTTCGCATCTCACGAGCACGTGTAGGATCTCTAGGCCTTGAAAGTTCTTTTCGGCTTGCGTATACACGTGCAATAGAGGCCCATGTTGTCCTTTGTGCGGTCAGTCCTTATTGACTTGATTGATGACAACCGCGGAGTCGCCATATACTTGTAGTCTCTTGATTCCCGAGTTCTTGCTATCTTGAGGCCATGGATGAGTGCTTCATACTCTGCCTCCTTGTTTGTAACTTTGCCACATGATTTGTAGGGCGTACTTGAGTTGTCTTCCTTACGGAGATATGAATAAATCCGGCTCCTGCTCCCCTAGCTTTAACGATCCATCAAGTACATGTTCCAATGTTTCTTGATGTCGTCGGATATGGGTTGTTGGAGCTCAGTCCGTTCCGCTATGAAATCCGGTGGCGCCTGGGATTTGATTGCTCTTCTTGGGGTGAACTCTAGATTCAATGCTCACGAGTTCCACTTTGCCCATTTTGATATGCGGCTGTTGAATCTACGTTCCTCGGGATGTCGCCTAGTGGTGAGTCGGTTACCACTTTGTGATCTTGTATTTGTCGAAGTAGTGTCGTAGCTTCCTTGATGTGATCGTATGGAGTAGAGTAGTTTTTGTGCGTGAGGGTGTCGAGCCTTGGACTCGAGATAGAACCTGGCTCACGTAGTAAAGCGGCCTCTAGACCTTGTTGGGTTGCTCGGGCTCTTCTCTTTCCACGATGATTCTTGGTGACCACTTTGTATTTGTTCTTTGCTATATAGAGCGGGGAGTTCTTCTTGATCCTTTGGAGGTGTTAGGACTTGGAGCTGTTGTAAGGTCTTGTTTGAGTTCTTCAAACGCCTTGTCTGCATCATTTGTCTATTTGAATTCTCCTTTGGTCTTGATGAGTTTGAAGAAGGGTAGCCCTTTCTCTCTAAGCTTGGATATGAATCTGTTGAGTGCCGCCATGCACCTGTGAGCTTGGGCGTCCTTGATGCTTCGGGGTTGTGTCATCTCGGTGATTGCCTTGATTTGCTTGGTGCTGGCCGATGCCTCTCGTTGCTGACCAAGAAACCCGATGGAGCTGTCCCGAAGGTACCCCAAAGACGCATTTTGTTGGATTGAGCTTCCATTTCCACTTGTTGAGGTTCTTGAAAGTCTCTTCCGGTCTTGAATCGAGTCTCTACGGTTCTCTGGTCTTCACCACCACGCCGTCTCACGTATGCTTCGTCATTTTTGCCAATCTGCTCTCCCAAACAAGTCTCAGACGCTCTTTGATACGTTGCTCCGGCGTTCTTCAATCCGAAGGACATTGTTTTGTAGCAGTAGGCACCGAAGGGGGTGATAAAAGAGGTCTTGCTCTGATCATCTTTCTTCGGTGCAATCGGTGATATCCCGAGTAGCGGTCAAGAATGATAGTAGAGCCTGATCTGGCGTAGAGTCCACTATTTGGTCGATCCTTGGTAGCCGAAGGGATCTTTTGGGCAATGCTTATTCGGTCTGTGTAGTCCACACACATTCGCCGATCAGGAGGTGTTCTTCTTCTAAACGAGGGCCGGGTTGGCTAGCCGGTCGGGATGTAGGATTTCTCTGATGAATCCCGGCGAGTAGTTTTGCAATCTCCTTTTTGATGGCCTCCTTCTTTTCGGTGAGAACCTCCTTAGTCTTTGCTTGATGGGTTTGGATCCCATATTGATGTCAATTACGTGCTCGGCCGGCTCCTTGGTACGCGGGCATGTCTGCGCGGTTTCGAGGCAAATATATCTTTGTTTTGCCTTAGGAAGGCGGTGAGCGCGAGTTCCTATTTTGGGAGATAGGTGGGCGCGGCGATCGCCGTCTTGGATGGATCGCCCCTTTGTAGATCAATGTGCTTGACGTCGGCTTCTTACGGTGGAATCGAAATCGCTTGCTTCTTGGCGGTATCTCGAGTTCTTACGGATTCGTATCCTCTGCCATCGGTTGAGTTCTCTTTTCTCCAAGAGCTCTCTGTCTTGTTTGCGATTTCCACGGCTTGCACACACTTTCGAAAAGCTTTCTTGAGGTCTCCTTTTGATTGAAAAGAACCCCAAAAGGCGCCGGCATCTTTAGTAGTAGATACGGGTAGTCTTGGAATAGCCATGAATTTTTGCAATGGCGGGTCTCTGTTGACACTGTTATAGCATAATATTAATAGTCAACTAAATATGAAATAAGGGCGTAAAATGAATATCAACATAGATTAGGGGCTTTACTAACATAATTCCACGAGCTTTGGTGATTTATATATTTTCGAGGACTTAACGGATAAATCTGAGAGAAGAATGGAGAAAGTTAGGAAGATACATCTCATACGATGATAAGACTTGACCATGAAGTAACTCAACCCAAAATGTGGACTAAAACACTCTAGAAGATACCGAAAGACACCGAAGAGACGAGGGGCCGAGAGGAGACTCACGGCCCGGGCGGCCGCCATGTGGCATTTGGGCGGCCGCCAGCTACAGTGGGCCAATTAGGTCCATCTTTGTAGGTCGGTTTGTAACCGACTTTGAGGTTGTATCTACACCGTTGCCAAGGTCGGTTTGATCCAAGGGCTATCATTCATCGCCAAGGCCTATATAAGAAGACCCCCCGACCCGAGGTGAAACCCTAATTCATTCTATCTCATTCTATTCATTAACTCTCGGTTGTAGAGGTGTCCCAATGTAAGGATAACCTCTCTCGGGATTAGTGAATTAGAAGTATATTAGAAGAAGATTAGACATGTAATTAGAGATAGATTAGCCATATAATTAGTAGTAGATTAGATCTAACTTAGATCTAATCAAGAGTAAAGGAGAGTTGAATTATACTTTGGTTACGGAGATGTCTCTGAGTTTGGTATGTTTCATATCTTATCTTTGGAAGACTTATGATTCATATATTTATCTTCTCTATTTACTTCTATGATTTTCATATATTTGGTTAAGTATAGTTGTTATATCATTGCATGGGATCTTCGCTCGTATTGAGTGCTCTAATTATCATATGTGATTAGAGTAGTAATCGATAGTGTAGACTTGGTGTCTAGGCTATAGGTTACACGAGATTGCACCCAATCCACGGATAGTTGTGGTAGCCCCTGGGGGTGACAGACTCTGTAAGGCCTTTGTAGTCCACCACGTTCGGGTTGGTGATTTCGTAGAGCTTTTTGGCAGCCTTCTCCCAACTACCTTCTTCCCAGTCTTTCTCGAGAGTTGGGGACGGATCTGCTTTGCTCCAAAGTGTATTAGTATGATTGCTATCATAGAACCTAAGTAATAGAGAAGAACATAGGAACCTTGATCTCTCTCTTTCACCTCTTGATTAGTTTAGTTATTCTTTGATATTTTAGGTAGGTTATTATTTTATGCTTTCTTATCCTTTAACAATTACCCCCTCACTATAGTCTAGTGGTTTGCTAAGTTAGTAGATACATGATTGTGATTTATTAGATTCTCTAGCCAAAGCTTATTTGTGGATACGATACTCTAAGATACTCATCCTAGGGGAAAAGCTACAATGGTAGGTGTTAAATGCGCTTGTAGAATCCTTCATATTCTTTTAGCACTTAACAAATGCCAACATCTCCCCCATAATGGCGTGGTATGGTGACTCGAGATCTGCCACTTCGAACTTGATGTACTCACGTTAGGTAATTTGATGGAGATCCGAATGTAGCGGCAAGGTGACTTGTCCAACCGGTATGGCTGCTCGTCCGGGTACTATTCCATAGAAGGGAGTGCTTGAAGGAGGCGATTAGTCCGAAGAGGTCTAGTCCCATCTTGTCGGTGTTTACGAAAATATGATGTTCAATCCTGCTCCTCCATCGATCAACACCTTGGTAGCGGTTACTCGGCTATCGTAGGTTCTAGTACTAAAGGATACAGGCCGGCGTTGCCCACACTTGTCCATTGATCCTCCCTGGTGAACTGAATCGGGTATTGGGACCAATTGAGGTAGCGCGGTGTTGCGGGTTCTGCTGCCATGATTGATCGAAGTGTTAGCTTGTCTTGTCTCTTGCTCTTTGAACCGGGGTACTCCCGGAGAATATGACGTTCAAGGATCTCGTTGCCTTCACGGAAATCCTGTCTTTGGCTCTTCGGCTTCTTCTTCTGTTTTCTTGATTGTTTCCCTTCCGAGCAGAGTTGTTTCCTCCCTTGTACTTCTCCTGGAATGTGGTACAGTTTCCGAGCGTGTGCGGAGCTCCAGGGTGGTAGATGCAGGGTAGGTCTTCTAGCTTGATATTGCTTCTGTTCCTGTCGCCATTGTTGTTGTTGTTGAACCTTTGCTTGTAGGGTTTCTTTGACTTTTCGCTATTGCGGCGGTATTATCGGCCCTCGCTTCTTTTCTTTGTTGAGAGTTGCTCTCGATCCTTCTTCGGGCCTTCCGAGTTCTTTCTCTGGAAAGCGGTCTCGGGTTCTTTCTTCAGCTCCGATCATCTTCTCAACAGTAAGCTTGAACTGCTCGTTTGTCCTCGGGTTGTCTTTGTAGAAATCTGAGAACTGCCATCTTGAGAAAATCCCGTTACCGAAGGCGTCTATCACTTCTCTCTCGGTGATGTCATGTACTTGGGATCTCATCTCCCCAAATCTTCGGTAGTAATCTCTCGGGGATTCTCGGCTTAACGCTTGAGGCTTTTCAACTCGGCTGAGTAATAGGATGGGTGATGATTCTGCTTGAGATTGCTACTGAGGCGGCTCTCTTTAAGTCTTCCCATGTCGGATTGAGCCTTCTTCGATCTTGTCGAACCATTGGGCGGTAGAGCCTCTAGGGCCATGGGAAGAAGACGACTTTCGCGTCATCATCTCCTCCGGCCCGGTCAATGGATTGCGAGTAGACTCGAGCCATTGTGCGGGCTCTGTTTTCCCATCGTACTTTGAGTGGTTTGAAGGCTTGAACTTTGGGGGTAGATTGACTTCCTGCAATCTTTCCTGAAAAAGGAAACCTATCGTAGCTTTCCGTTGTTCTTTCTTCAAGTCCTCCTCGGGTTCTTCCTCCTCTTGGATGAGTTCCGGTTGGCCGATATGTTGATTCCGCGACTTCTTCTCGTCGGCTTGGTCTTGGAGCGGGGCTTTCCTTCGGGGGTCTGCAGTACTTGTCTACCATCCCTCGGGGTGGCACGGGTTGTTGGAACCTTCCGGCCTTCCTAGCCTTTGGGGAAGCCGCTGTTATTCGACTAGGAGTTGAGTCAAAGAGCTGAGCATGAGATGGTTCGACAAGCGTGGAGCGTCAAGGAAGATATCCGGGGATGAGGGCCCACGTCACGTGCAATTTCACGACTCCGAGAAGACTTGGAGGACAATGTATCTTAGCTAGATATTTTCATTATGTTTATTCGTAATTAGTTAGGACTCGTCAAAGCCGGGGGTATAAATATAAGACCCCCGACAAGCGTAAAATGATCTACCAAATCAATACAACAAACCCGGCTCCGTGCGCTTGGCTCGGCCACCCTTCGAGTCGATGCGTGTCGTCGATCTACTGCGAGAGGATTCATCGACCCGTCGACCTCCGTAAATACCGGCAACCTTGCACCATGTCTAGTATCGTCGGCGGATTTAGATTATTGCAAGTAGTCTTGTTCACGCTTAGTATCGTCGGGCGGATCTAAGCTATCGGGGGCAAGAGGGTTCTTTTGTCGATCATGAGCCATCCGGTGGGCTAAGGTCTGGCTAAGAGCTAGTTATCGGCTTCATTAGATTTTTGGCAAGATCTAATGAATTCATTAAGACCCACCATGTGTTGCAATGCTTTTTATTTATTATTTAATTATGTTTGCACACACTTTTTGCCCAATTTAGATTGAAAGATCTCGGCTTTATCTTATCATAGATCTAGTTGCTTTTAGTGCTTTCATTGTTTATCTTACCGTGCTACTAGATCTATCTGTTTATCATAGCCGAGCTAGATCAATCTAAGTTGTCACGTGTTGTGGGTTCGTATACGTTTAGATCTTGACAGGACTATATCATCCGGTGGATATAGATCTTTTGGGTTACTTCTAGAGCTAGTCATCCGGTGGACTAGAGATCGATTTAATCTGATAGGTTTTTACGTATGAGTTCCTTCTTCATGGACCCCCATTCGGCAAGCTTGCCGAACACGGGGGGTTACGCTTTCACGAGTAATGAGTATCTATAATGATATTTATGATTTACCTTCTTTTATCTATCATGTTGTCAATTAATTCGATCTATGCAATAGAGCTTTATGATAGCACGTCATGATGATCGACTTTATTTGTTCAAACATGTCTTTTATGATCATTCGACAACTATTATTGCATTACATCTTAATATATGCTTACGAATGCATTCATTATTTGTCGAGATATCTCTCATAGCTATATGTCTTTACATCCGGCCTTAGAGCCATACATGCGGACTGTCTTGGTCTCACCGGGCATGTTCCCGAGATCTCACGTTTACCTCCTTGTCAGTTAACAGGTCAAATTGGTCGCACGCCTTCGGATCAAGACACTCGGGCGTCGAGTAAAGCCCGGCTATTCCGGCTTGTCGGTGTGTGCGGCGCGAGAAGCGGGATTTTTGTGCCTACACACTTTTTGGCACGCTTCGGTGGGACCACTCAAGATCAAAACACGATGCGACAACGTCGACAAAGGACAATGTCATTCAGCTCGGATGGATGACCTGCCACCCCGACCTAGAGACCATGGTGAGAGATATGTGCGCGACTTTCTCACAAAAGTGCATGTCATGCTTCTCCAAGCACAAGAGCGGTACAATCATCGGAAGAGCCGAGATCTTCCAAAGATAGTGATGCCCGGTGACAAGGAATATGCTCAACAAGTTTCTGATGAAGAAGAGAGGGCAGGAAAGGAAGATGAGGAACCAACTCCCCTCAGAAATTCGTCGGATGGAAGAGATTGTCTACAAATTCTTTGTTGGGAGAGCAATGACTAATCACAACACGGTGTTCTTCAATACTTTCCGTGACATCATGAAGAGCAGCTTTGGACCCGAAGTTTGATCAGCACTTTGCGAAAGGCTTGGTGAGCTTTCAGGCCTAGATACATACATGCACCAAAGCCACCACCAAAGGAGCTACAAGTCAAGAAGCTGGAGGGGACAACAAGACAATAGAAAAGTCAGGGGGATCCGGAGCCAAGACACATGGAGAAGCGGCGTTCGGTGCACCTGGGAATCCTCCAGCATACAACACTTACTCAATAGCTCCAATGGCCAGTGGGTTCTGAGAGAAATCCCTTTGGCCCTAGTTATCTGAGTTCAACGACTATTCCACTATTCATGCTATGCCAAATCCTGGATATAGGCCAGCTGGCCAAATGGGACAATCTCATGGGCCACAAGATTCAAATGTGGATATACTCCTAGTGAGGATGGCGATATGATGCAACACCAATTTGGGATTAAGCCCAAGAATCGGCCCTATGTGTATCAGTCACCATATCCCCGACAGTACAACAGTGGCGCTTCCATCAAGATTGAAGCCTCCAACCGACTTGACCAAGTTCTGCGGACAAGATGACACCTCCACTCTGCGAACACGTCGGTCGGTATCGATTCAATTAGGAGAGCTTGCCAATGATGAAGCATGGAGGATTCGCTTCTTCCCATCATCCCTTACGGGGCCGGCTTTCACATGGTTTGCCACGTTTAGGCCAATTCTATTAGAACATGGTCCGGAAGCTAGAAGACAAATTCCATTCATACTTCTCACGGTGGTTCCAATGAAAAAAGCTCGTCGACTTGATGGGGTTGACACAAAAAGTATAATGAGACACCACAAGAGTTCTTGCATAGGTTCAAAGAAACAAAGAATTCACCGCTATTCTTTGAACTTGCGGACCATCGATTCTTGTTTTGTAGCCATAACGGGGTATGCATCCGACCATCGAGGGAAAGCTAGCCGGCATGGAGTTTGATGACCTCGGACAACTATCAAGATGCCTATCACTCATGGCCAATCAGTTCGAGCATCAAGAAGGACACCCGTTTTTCAGAAAGGGGGCAACGTGTCTTATCGGACATATCACCACTTCACGGAAGAGGGAGAAGATGAAGATGATGGCCGAGGAGGACATAGCAACCCGAATTCGCTTGGGGCAAAGAGCCCATCCCAGGTTAACCACAACTGTGGATCTGGGGATCACCAAAGAACTCTACCGAGTTGTGCGCAGGGGTTCTATCCAAGCACAACGACCACAAACAACTCCCCGAAGGCAATGGAAGCATAGCTACGGTGACTTACGTTGTAACTAGGATAGAACACTAGTCGGGGTTACCTTGTAAAGGGTTTTGGGTGTTCGGTTCCTCTATGGGCGACCCTCGGCTATCCGATCCGGCTAGGATCGTAGCGGAGTTCCTTTGGCCCCTATAAAGGCGACCAAGGAACATCTCGTAGGAGGCGAGTACGCACATCTGAGAACACGAGCTTGGCCCGCGACCAAGCGTAAGCTTCCCGGCCGATTCGGTAGCCCCATCAATCAAAAAAAGGCTCACGCCCGACCGGGCGTAAAGGTCTTTACCGATCCTTGATCGAGGGCCCGGGCCAATATAAAACCCCGCTCTCCATGTCGGCTGCGACAAAACCGCGGGCTCCCGGGTTCGTCGAGGCCGAACAACCGCCAGTTCACCCGGTGGCGGGAGCTCTCGGTCGTAAAACATCGACGGTGGCGGCGCGGGTAGGCTCGTCGAATTTCAGCACGAGAGTCAGGCGGACCATGACATCATGAGTACATCGATGAGGAAGACGATCATCTTCGGTTCATGGGCTTGCGAGATCGATGACGACGGCAAGACTCGAAGGCGCATCATCGAGGACTCCAAAACGAGAAGAACGGAGAACTTCGTCGAGAAGCTCCGGCAAATCGACGATTGCGAAGCCGCCTCAAAGGCGGAGAACAAACTCGAAGCTTGCTCGGGAACCAACACGGAGGGCCCAAAGCCGAAACCAGCTCGGGGAAGGTAGACAACCACGGCTCGAGCACGGACTCGGAAACTCGGCACGACTCCAACTCCGGCTTGGATAAGGGAAGCTACCCAACTCGGAAACTTTTCAACCAATACTTTTCCAACTCGGAGAAAGGAGGCGGATTCGGATATAACCACTCGACACCGATCCAGTTACCTTTCAATTTCCTCTTGGATTACGCAATGCAGCACACGCCAGTATTCAAGGAGCGCCCGGGACAACTCACGAAGAGAAGATGGAGATTCCTTTAGAGGGTGCGCAAAGAGGGCTCATATTGACAAGAACCCCTGGAGGAGTGCATCATCCAGCGGCCAAGAACCCTCAACCGGGCGATCGTCAACCAACGGGGACAAGCGAGTCCATCATCATAAGGTCCATCCCAGCGGAAGGAGTGGCGACCTAAAGCTACGACTACAAAGGAAGTCTTCATGGTGGCTGGCTGGCTCGCACTCCGCTTTAACCGGCCCGAGAGGCCCCAGACATCTGGTCCATCGACGAAGGCCTATCCAACATCTCGGCGGACGAAGAACCCTCGACGACGAAGGAGAACACCAACGTCAAGAAGGCTAAGAAGAAACAAGGCGGAGAAGGGAGGGAGCGCGGATCGGGGCGAATCGCGCGCATGCAAGCTCAATAAATATCAAGCCGATCTACACGAATACGAGAGGTCAAATGCGAAGAAGTTGAGGAGGCGATCGGAGGGGCAACCGGGAGAGACTACAAGGGTTGATTGACCGCCAAGATCGCTCTGAGACCCTGAATGACGAGGAGAGACTCATCAAGGAGGCATTGCGTAAGGCTGTCCAGAAAGAGACCCCGGACGTCACGGTCGAAGGCAAAAAGCTCTCATGTTCCAAGAAGTCGATTCAACGTCTTTGAAAGGTGGGAAGGCCGGAGGGTTCCAACAACTCCCGGCCACCTCGGAGGGATGGCGAGTGATACCGAGAGACCCCCAAAGGAAAGCCCCGCACCAAGACCAAGCCGGCGAGAAAGAAGTCGGGAATCAACATATCGACCTCTTTGAACTCATCAATGAGGAGGAAGAACCTTAGGAGGATTTGGAGAAAGAACGACCGGAAAGCTACGACAGATTTCCTTGCTTTACCGAAAAGATTGCAAGAAGTCAAGCTACCCCCAAAGTTCAAGCCTTCAAACCACTCGAAATACGATGGGAAAAACGAGCCCGGACAATGGCTCGAGTCTACTCGCAATCCATTGAGAAATTTGGAGGAGATGATGACGCAAAAGCCGTTTTCTTTCCCATGGCCCTAGAGCTCTCGCTCAATGGTTCGACAAGATCGAAAGGGCTCAATCCGATCTTGGGAAGACTTGCGAGAAAACATTCTGTAGCAACTTCGCGAGGAATCATCACCCATCCTATTACTCGGGTGAGGTTGAAAAGCCTCAGCGAAGCGGGGAGAATCCACGAGAGACTACTACCGAAGATTCGGGAAGATGAGATCCCAAGTGCGACATCACCGAAAGGGAAGTGATAGGCCGCCTTCGAGAACGGGATTTTCTCAAGATGGCGGTTCTCGGTTTTCTACAAGGACAACCCCGAGGACAAACGACCAGTTCAAGCTTCTTGTTGAGAAGATGATCGGAGCCAAAGAAAAGAACGAAGATCGCTTTCTAGAAAGAAAGAACTTCGAAGGCCCAGAAAAGGATCGGAATAACTCTCAACAAAGCAAAAGAAGCGAGGACCAGACAATACTGTCGCAATGGCGGAGAAGTCAAAGAAACCTTACAAACAGAGGTTCAACAACAACAACAATGGCGACAGGAACAGAAGCAACATCAAGCTAGAAGATCTACCCCCGCATCTACCACCACGGAGCTCCGCTGCGCTCGGAAACCGCACCACGTTCGGGAGAAGTACAAGGGAGGAAACAACTCTGCTCAGGAAGGGAAACAATCAAAGAAAACATAGAAGAAGCCATTGAAGAGCCAAAGATGTGGGGATTTCGAAAGCAACGAGATCCTTGAACGTCATATTCTCTGGTACCCGGGATCAAAGAGCAAGAGACAAGACAAGCTAGCACTCCCGATCAATCATGGCGTGAGAACCCGCAGTACCACGCTACCTCAATTGGTCCCAATATCCACCCGGTTCACCGGGAGGATCAATGGACAAGTGTGGGCAACGCCGCCTATACCCTTTGGTCTTGGAACCAACAATAGCCGGGGTGACCAGCTACCAAGGTGTTGATCGATGGAGGAGCCGGGTTGAACATCATATTCTCGAAACACTGGACAAGATGGGGCCCGGACCTCTCCGGACTTATCGCTCCTTCGAGCACTCCTTTCTATGGAATAGTACCCGGACGAGCAGCTATTCCAGTCGGACAAGTCACCTTGCCAGTTACATTTGGATCACCATCAAATTACCGGACAGAGTACATCAAGTTCGAAGTGGCAGATCTCGAGTCACCATACCACGCCATTATGGGAAGACACTGCTATTGCAAAATTCATGGCTATCCCACACTACCCGTATCTTCTACTAAAGATGCGGCACCTTTTGGGGGTTCTTTCCATCAAAGGAGACCTCAAGAAAGCTTTCGAGTGTGACGCATACAAGCCGTGGAAATCGCAAACAAGACAGGGGAGCTCTTGGAGAAAAAAGGAACTCAACCGGATGGCGGAGGATACAAATCTAGAAGAACTCGAGATACGGCCAAGAAGCAAGCAATTCGATTCCACCGAGAAGAGGCCGACGTCAAGCACATTGATCTACAAATTGGCGATCCTTCCAAAACGGCGATCATCAGTGCCCACCTATCTCCAAAATAGGAATTCGCGCTCACCAGCTTCCTAAGGCAACACAAAGATATATTTGCCTGGAAACCGGCAGACATGCCTGGCGTACCAAGGGAGCTGGCTGAGCACAGAATTGACATCAATATGGGATCCAAACCCATCAAGCAAAGACTAAGAAGGTTTTCACCAGAAAAGAAAGAAGCCATCAAAAAGGAGATTGCAAAATTACTCGCAGCAGGATTCATCGAGAAATCCTACATCCTGACCGGCTAGCTAACCCGGTTACGGTTCAAGAAGAACACCTCGAGATTGGCGAATGTGTGTAGACTACACAGATCTGAATAAGCATTGCCCCAAGGACCCCTTTCGGGCTACCAAGGATTGACCAAATAGTGGACTCCACGGCAGATCAGCTCTACTATCATTCTTGGATTGCTACTCAGGATATCACCAGATTGCACTGAAGAAAGAAGATCAGAGCAAGACCTCTTTCATCACCCCCTTCGGTGCCTACTGCTACAAAACAATGTCCTTCGGATTGAAGAACGCCGGAGCAACGTATCAAAGAGCGATACAGACTTGTTTGGGAGAGCAGATTGGCAAAAATGCCGAAGCTTACGTAGACGACGTGGTGGTGAAGACTAGAGAACCAGAAACTCTGATTCAAGATCTGGAAGAGACTTTCAAGAACCTCAACAAGTGGAAGTGGAAGCTCAACCCAACAAAATGCGTCTTTGGAGTGCCTTCGGGACAGCTACTGGGATTCTTGGTCAGCAACAGAGGCATTGAAGCCAGCACCAAGCAGATCAAGGCCATCAACGAGATGACACAACCCCGAAGTGTCAAGGACGTCCAGAAGCTCACAGGGTGCATGGCGGCACTCAACAGATTCATATCCAAGCTTGGAGAGAAAGGGCTACCATTCTTCAAACTCATCAAGACAAAAGGAGAATTTAAATGGACAGAGGAGGCTGACAAAGCGTTTGAAGAACTCAAGCAGTACCTTACAACAGCTCCGGTCCTAACACCTCCAAAGGATCAAGAAGAACTCTTGCTATACATAGCAGCAACAAATACAGTGGTCAGCTCAGCAATCATCGTGGAAAGAGAAGAGCCCGAGCAACCTAACAAGGTCCAGAGGCCAGTTTATTACGTGAGCGAAGTTCTATCTGAGTCCAAGGCTCGATATCCTCACGTACAAAAACTACTCTATACCATACTGATCACATCAAGGAAGCTACGACACTACTTCGACAGTCACAAGATAACAGTGGTAACTGACTCACCACTGGGCGACATCCTGAGGAACAGAGATTCAACAGGCCGCATATCAAAATGGGCAGTAGAACTCGGAGCATTAAATCTAGAGTTCACCCCAAGAAGAGCAATCAAATCCCAGACGCTACCGGACTTCATAGCAGAGTGGACGGAGCTCCAACAACCCATATCCGACGACATCAAGAAACATTGGAACATGTACTTCGATAGATCGTTGAAGCTAGGAGGAGCAGGAGCGGGATTTTATTCATATCTCCGAATGAAGACAACTCAAATACGTGCTGCGAGATCATGTGGCAAGCTACAAACAACGAGGCAGAGTACGAAGCACTCATCCATGGCCTCAAGATAGCAAGAACTCTGGGAATCAAGAGACTACAAGTATACGGCGACTCCGCGTTGTCATCAATCAAGTCAACAAGGACTGGGACTGCATAAAGGACAATATGGGCCTCTATTGCGCAGAAGTACGCAAGCTAGAAAAGAACTTCCAAGGCCTTGAGATCCTACATGTGCTCGAGAGATGCGAACGTGGCGGCGACGTGCTAGCCAAACTCCGGATCCGACAGAGCCCAAGTCCCACCAGAGTATTCGTCAAGAGCCGTCGAAACCTTCTATCAAGGAGAACCCAGAAGAAGACAACATGGAGCAATCAGCTCTAAATGGAGTAATGATAATCTCTCCAGGTCGAAGAGCAACTCCCTGGATCGAAGACATCATAAACTTCATCAAGAACAAGACACTACCCGAAGACAAAGCTGAAGCAACCAGGATCTTGAGAAGAAACAAGAACTACGTGCTCATCAAAGACAAGCTTTATAAGAGAGCAAAGATCATCGTGAGTACTACTCAAATGCATAAGCTCTGAGGAAGGAAAGGACATCCTCCAAGAAATCCACTCGATCTTTGTGGGAACCACGCAGCATCAAGAACCCTCGTGGGAAAAGCATTCAGAACAGGATACTACCGCCAATGTACCTCAAAGATGCAGAAGAACTCGTCAGAAAATGTAAAGGATGCCAGATGATTCGCAAGACAAGCGCATGTGCCAGCACACAATCTGATCTGCATACCACCATCATGGCCTTTCTCGTGCTGGGGACTGGATCAAGTCGGACCACTCAAGAGAGCCAAGGAGGATATGAGTACATCTACGCCGCCATCGACAAATTCACCAAGTGGATAGAATACAAGCCATTGGTCACCTTCCGGCTCAACCAAAAGCAAATGAGTTCATCCAAGAGATCATGCACAGATTTGGGATGCCCAACAGGATCATCACTGACCTCGGATCACCGTTCACGGCAGCAGAATTCGAAGATTGGGCACAAGATTGTGGCATACGGATAGACTACGCATCCGTAGCACACCCTCAAGCTAACGGACAAGTCGGACAGAGCAAATGGACTCATCCTTGCCGGACTAAAGCCAAGACTATATGAAGAACTCAAAGACTACGGAGCCAAGTGGATAGAAGAAATCCCAAAAAGTTATGCAGGGGCCTAAGAACTCAAATCAGCAGAGCAACAGGCTACTCACCCTTCTTTGCCGACCTATGGATCGAAGCCGTCCCCATAGCGAACCTCATATGGAGCTCTCCAAGGATCGAGCAATTTGAAGAAGGAGAAGGAGAACAAACAAGAAGACTAGAAATCGACTGTTCAGAAGAAGTCAGAGCAAACGCCATCCTCCAGAACGCAAGATATCTACAAGGACTCAGAAGGCACTATGACAAGAGCACACGTCCAAGAAAACTCAACCCAGGAGATCAAGTACTCAAGAGAAATCAAAAGACGGAAGGCAAGCACAAACTGCTCAGCCCATGGGAAGGACCATATATCGTCAAAGGAGTAATCGGGACCGAGGAACCTACAAGTTGATGAAAATGCAAGGAGAAGAAATCAGAAACTCTTGGCATATAAACTAGCTCAGAAGGTTCTATCCATAATCAGAGGAACTCAAGGCAACAAGAGAGAAGCAGAACACAATAACAACTCTCCGATACTTCAAGAAGAAAGAAGATCAAGCCTGAGAAGAACTCTGGACCATCCAAAGAGGTCACAAAATACGCAGCCACCAGGCACTTCAACAAAAACAAGCTGCCTACAGTGAAGCTGCATGCCTCCTACGGGAGAAGAACAAAACAGCCCGAATTGGCACTTCGCAAGAAGAAGTCGACCAAAAGAAGGCAAACCCGACCACCAGAACGGAGGTCAAAATTCCAAGGGTGGAACCACGCGAAGTCCTAGCTCTGGAATAGCGTCCACACCTTAAATCCTAGCGGAAGATCGTGAACTTCGACTCTTGAAAAAAGAGGACGTTGGGATCGGCCCGTCTAGGTCGCAGAGGCCATCAAGGGTCCAGAAAGTGCCACTATGTCCAATGACGGCGGACGGCCTTTCGAATCGGGCGTGAACGGTGTAGTGTTGTGAAATAGAAACCCATCGTCTCACACAAGTCTCTCGAAGCGAGCGGCCCAAACCAGGCAAGGTGGATTGTAGTGTTATGAAATAGGAACCCAACCATCTTGACCTTCAGTCCGCAGTGCACTTAAATGGGCCCGGACTGAGAACCCTTCAAGGGACGTCATGCGATAGTCCACTGGACTGCATGGGAGAGCCCTAGCCCAAAAGAGGCAACCCCGAGTTAGAACAACTCTTTCAGGAGCTCGACTCCACCAAAATACACTAGCAAGTTCAAGAAAGGACAAATGCTAGAGGGCCTAAAAGGAGAAACCTAACGGCCTGGAGTAACCCTCCGAACAATCGTGACAAGTCTCAGAAGAAGACGCAAGTCACATGCCAGAGGAAAACAACCCTGGCAAAACAGGGGACGCCCCAACAACCATCAGCAAGTCTACGGCAAAGACGAGCTGATTCTTCAGAAAGAACAACTCTGAAGACCAGGAGCAAGACTCCACAACTACCTTCAGCAAGTCTACGAAGGACAAGTCGATTCTTGGAAGAACAACTCAAGACCGGGAGCAAGACTCCACAACTACCTTCAACAAGTCTGAAGGACAAGTCAATCTTTAGAAGAACAACTCGAAGACCGGGAGCAAGACTCCACAACTACCGTCACAAAGTCTACAGAAAGGGCAAGCTGATTCTTTAGAAGAACAACTGAGAAGACCAGAGCAAAACTCCACAACTACCTTCAAGAAGTCTACGGAAAGGACAAGGCGAGATCTTCTCGAAAACAACTCCGAAGACCGGGAGCAAGACTCCACAACTACTCAAAGAAACCTACAGAAAGGATGAGCTGAATGTTCAGAAGAACAAATCAAGACTAGAGCAAGGCTCCACAACTACTTTCTCAAAAGCCTCACGGCAAAGACGAGCTGATTCTTCAGAAAGAACAACTCTGAAGACCAGGAGCAAGACTCCACAACTACTCTCAGCAAGCCTACAGAAAAGACAAGCTGAATCTTCAGAAGAACAACTCTGAAGACCAGGAGCAAGACTCCACAACTACTCTCAGCAAGCCTACAAAAAAGGATGAGCTGAATGTTCGGAAGAACAACTCAAAGACCGGGAGCAAGACGCCCCAACAACCATCGGCAAGTCTCATCGCAAAGACGAGCCGATTCTTCGAAAAAGAACAACTCAAGACCAGGGCAAGCCTCTACAACTATTATCAAGAAATCTACAGAGAAGACGAGCTGATACTCCAGAAAGAAGAACTCGAATTCAAGAACAAGCCTCAATCATCATGACAAGTCTCGAGAAAGAAGACGAGAAGTCATTTGTCGAAGAAAACAAAACAATCGACGAACCGTAGCTAGACTGCAAATATCTCCAAATCCAAGTCTGAGAAAAGGTGGGTTGACACTCCGGGAAAGACAATACGGATCTCGTGAGAACTTCAGGACTATCACCGGCCAAGTCTACGAAATAGGCAAGCTGATCCCTTCAGAAGAAAGAACTCTGAAGCACCGATGCAAAGCTCCAACATACTACGGCAAGACCTGTGAGCAGACTAGCCGACACGTTAAGGGAGAAACAACCCAAAGACGCACAAGGACAAGAACCTACGATACCCTCGCCACAGATCTACAAGAAGACAAAGGACGACGGTCGGAGAACAACCCCCGGCAACTCAAGCAAGACTTCAACACTATGAACAAAGAAAGTCTACAGAAAGGCAAGCTGGGCCATCAGCCGGAACAACGCTGATGTCACTACGAGGGACTCCAAACAACTCGTCGCGAACCTACATGAAGGACATAAGAGCCGGAAGCCTAAAGAAGAACTCTAAAGGCGCAATCGCTTCAAGTCATCCGAAAAAGAAGAACTCGGAAGACAACAGCAACGACAAGCAGAGGACAACAAACTGCAACAAGTCTGCACGAAGGCAGATCAGAGTCATACAAAAAGTACAAGTACAAGACAAATAAAGGGACAGATCCCTTTATTCAACATCTTGAAGATTACAAGTTACATGGGAAACAACTCCCTACAAGATACAAAGAAGACTCAGATGCACGGGGAGCCCAACGTAAAACTCCCGAAAGCACAGGATACAAAAGAAGGCCGTAAGCCCAACAACTCTGAAGAGTACTTCGAAGAAGGCAGCAGGAGTCCGTGTCCAGGAGCGACGAAGATAGAGCGCCAGGACCTGCTTCCAAACTCCACCAAGCTAACTTCAACCGCCAAGAAGAAGATCCCTCCATATCTAGACCAAGAAGTCAAGACCCTTGCACGGGAGCTCAAAGCACCAAAGAGTGCTAAGAAGACCACGGAGGAATCCGCATCAGCATAGAAGTACCAGAAGACCGAAGAACCCAGAACACACAGGGAACCAACGGACCACAGAATTTCAAAGTCTGGCGGCCTAGGGAAAAAGAACCCTCGCCGGCACAACACCCTAGAAAGGAGCAAAGTACCACAAGAGTACAGACACGGCAGTTCCTCAAGACTCAAAGGCAAGAATCTGGGAAAAGACAACCCCCTTGAACTAGACAAAGAAAAGCTATCCTCTCCAAGAAACTCGAGCCGATGGACATCATGAGGATCAATCTACTCGACCAAGAAAGCACCTTAGCCCTCCTCAAGCTAAAGAGCAACTGGAAGTAGACTGCCCCACTCATCTTCAGAGGACAGCGAAGTGGGATAGGACGACGAAGCGAAGGAAAACTCGATCGCAAGGCATCCCTTTCCCACCACTAGCCACGTCCAAGAGTGAAACCACCGCCAGAGTAGTCCCCTTCTACTCCGTTTCACAAGACATCCCTCACTCACAGAAGAACCCCAGAAAGGCTAAAGAAGACGCCCGGGGGCTCATCCAACTCACTCAAAGGCACCGCCATGAATCCGAAGCTCAGAACGAAGCTTTTTTCTACGAGAAGGGAGACTGTCTAGAGAAAGAAGAAGCAGAGAAGAAAGAAGATACACTGGATCATCACTGAAGCAAAACGGGCCACATTTATAGGCGGAACCAGCACGCCTATAGACCAAGTCCACAGAAGACGAGGCAACCACCAAAAAGGAGCGGTCACCTCAAATCACGCAGGAAGGAATTTATGGCAATGACTGCCATGCACTGACGTTTCCCGAAAAACAGAGCGCAGTAAAAGCGCACTGTGACTCCCGTGACTGCACGGAAAAAGAGAAACGGTCAAAATCCCAGAAAAAATGAAGAACCTCTAAGAGCTCCATCTGCAAAAAGAGCTCTTAGACGCTCAGGGGCTACAGGATACCCGGGGCAAGATTTTTTCAGAAGAACTCGAAGACGGAGGAGAAGAACTCAAAGACCTTCCAGCTCTTTGTACAAAAAAGCAAGAAGCTCGGGGGCTACACCCTACGGGTGCACTTTTTTCAGCAAAGTGCACACCGTATGAAGGCGACAAGGACCGCGTCAAGACTGCACCCGAGAAGAGCAGACGGCTCTCGTAACTCAGACCTGAGATGCTCGGGGGCTAGCGGAGCAAGGCTCTCCTATCGAAGAAAGAGGAGCCCCAACGACGAGAAGAACTCGAAGACGGAGGAGAAGAACTCAAAGACCTTCCAGCTCTTTGTGCCAAAAAGCAAGAAGCTCGGGGGCTACACCCTACGGGTGCACTTTTTTCAAAATTGCACTCCGTAAACATGATCTTGAAGACCATATCAAGGCCTCACCAGAGAAGAGCAAGACAACCCTCAAGACTCGACCTTGAGATGCTCGGGGGCTTGTGGATACAGGATCACCAAAGAACTCTACCGAGTTGTACGCAGGGTTCTATCCAAGCCTGCGGCCACAAACAACTCCCAGAAGGCAATGGAAGCATAGCTACGGTGACTTCGCTGTAACTAGGATAGAACACTAGTCGTTACCTTGTTTAGAGTTCGGGTGTTCGGTTCCTCTACGGACAACCCTCTCTCAGATCCGACTAGGATCGTAGCGAGTTCCTTGGCCCCTTGGACTATAAAAGGCGGCCAAGGAACACCTCGTAGAGGGAACAACGAACATACAGGACACAAGCTTGGCCACGACCAAGCCGTAGAAGCTTCATAGCCGATTCCCGGCTAACCCCATCAATCAAAAAAACAGGCTCACGCCGACCGGACTTAAAGTCTTTACTCGATCCTTGATCGAGGGCCCGAACCAAGATAAAAACCCCACTCTCCATGTCACCAAGCGCAACAAACCGCCGGGCTCCAGGTTCGCCGAGGCCCAACAAATCGCCCGTTCACCCGTGGCAAGCTCTCTATCGGCGCTTGGCGCGCCCGGTAGGGGCTCTCGTCGAATTTCAGCACGAGAGTCCGGCGGACCACGACATCATGAGCACATCGACGAGGAGGACGATCATCTTCGGATCATGGGCTTGCGAGATCGACGACGACGGCGAGACTCGAAGCTGCGTCATCGAAGACCCCAAGACCGACGAACAGAAACTCGCCGAGAAGCTCCAAAGAATCGACGATTGCCGGCCGCCTCAAAGACGGAGAACAAACTCGAAGCTTGCTCGGGAACCGACGCAGAGGAACCCAAACCCGAAACCAACTCGGGGAAGGTGGACAACCAGGACTCAAAGGCGGATTCCGGAGGCAACTCGAAATACAACTCCAACTCCGGTTGGGATAAGGAAGCTACTCCAACTCGAAACTTTTTCACCAACACTACTCCAACTCGGAGAAAGAAGGCGAATTCGATATAACCCCGGACTCCAAATTATTACTTTTCGCCTCCTACGAGGATTACGCGAACGCGGCGTTAGATTCAAGGAGCGCCAAGACAACTCTGAAGAGAAGATTGGAGATTCCTTTGGAGGGCGCGCAAAGAGGGCTCATATTGACAAGAACGCCAGAAGAGTGCATCGTCCACTGGCCAAGAACCCTCAACGAAGCCAATCGTCAGGCAACGGGGACAACCAGGGAGGATCAACATCACAGAACCTACCCTAGACGGAAGGAGTGGCGACCCAAAGCTACGGCTGCTAAGGAAATCTTCATGGTGGCTACAGCTCGCGCCCCACTTGCCCGTCCAGAAGCCCCGGACATCAGGTCCACTGACGAAGGCCTATCCAACATCTCGGCGGACGAAAGAACCCTTGAAGACGAGGGAGAACACCAACGTCAAGAAAGGCTAAGAAGAAACAAGCTGAAGGGAGGACGCCGAATCGGGCTAACTCACGCATGCAAGCCCTGAACAAGTATCAAGCCGATCTACATGAGTACGAAAGGCTAAAGTCTGAGAGAGAAGCTGAAGACGACCAACGAGCAACCCGGGAAAGGCTACAAGGGTTGATTGACCGCCTGAAGACTGCTACGGACCTAAATGACGAGGAAAGGCTCATCAAGGAGGCATTACAGAAGGCTATCCGAGAAAGAGATCCCAGGACATCGCAGTCAAAGGCAAACAGCTCTCAGGCACCCAGAAGTCGGTCCAACGTCTTTGAAAGACTGGGAAGGCCGCAAGGTTCCAACAACTCCAGGCCACCCCGGAGGGATGGTAGACAGTACCAGAGACCCCCGAGGGAAAGTCCCGCCTCAAGGCCAAGCCGGCGAGAAGAAGTCACAGAATCAACATATCGACCTACTGAAACTCATCCAAGAGGAGGGAGAACCTCAGCAGGATTTGAAGAGAGAACAATGAAGAGCTACGACAGGTTTCCCTGCTTCGTAGAAAGATTGCAGGAAGTCAAGCTACCCCCGAAGTTCAAGCCTTCAAACCACTAAAAATACGATGGGAAAACAGAGCCCAAACAATGGCTCAGAGTCTACTCGCAATCCATTGAGCTGGCTGGAGGAGATGATGACGCGAAAGCCGTCTTCTTTCCCATGGCCCTAGAGGCTCTACCGCTCCAATGGTTCGACAAGATCGAAGAGGGCTCAATCGATCACCGGGAAGACTTACGAGAGCATTCTCAGAGCAACTTCGTAGGAATCATTACCCATCCTATTACTCAGCCGAGTTGAAAAGCCTCAAGCAAAAGCCGAGAATCCCCGAGAGATTACTACCGAAGATTTGGGGAGATGAGGTCCCAAGTACATGACATCACGAGAGAGAAGTGATAGATGCCTTCGGCAACGGTGTTTTCTCAAGATGGTAGTTCTCGATTTTCTACAAAGACAACCCGAGGACGAACGAAGCGGTTCAAGCTTACTGTTGAGAAGATGATCGGAGCTGAAGAAAGAACTCGAGACCGCTTTCCAGAAAGAAAGAACTCAGAAGCCCCGAAGAAAGATCAGAACAACTCTCAACGGCCCGAAGAAGCGAGGACCAGACAATACTGTCGCAATGGCAGAAAAGTCGAAGAAACCTTACAAACAGAGGTTCAACAACAACAACAATGGCGACAGGAACAGAAGCAATATCAAGCTAGAAGACCTACCCTGTATCTACCACCTTGGAGCTCCGCACACACTCGGAAACTGTACCACTTTCCAGGAAAAGTACAAGGGAGGAAACAACTCGCCGAAGGGAAACAATCAAGAAAACAGAGAAGAAGCCATTGAAGAGCAAAAGACAGGTCATTTCCGTAAAAGCAACGAGATCCTTGAACGTCATATTCTCCGGAGTACCCGGTTCAAAGAGCAAGAGACAGGACAAGTTAGCACTCGGATCAATCATGGCGGCGAGAACCCGCAACACCACGCTACCTCAATTGGTCCCAATACCCGATCCGTTCACGGGGAGGATCAATGGACAAGTGTGGACAACGCCGGCTTTGTATCCTTTGGTACTGGAACCCACGATAGCCGGAGTGACCATTACCAAAGTGTTGATTGACGGAGGAGGCGGATTGAACATCATATTCTCGAAACACTGGACAAGATGGGACTAGACCTCTCCGGGCTGATCGCCCCTTCAAGCACTCCTTTCTACAGAATAGTACCTGGACGAGCAGCCATACCAGTTGGACAAGTCACCTTGCCAGTCACATTTGGATCTCCATCAAATTACCGGACCGAGTACATCAAGTTCGAAGTAGCAGATCTCGAGTCACCATACCATGCCATAATGGGGAGACCTGCCATTGCAAAATTCATGGCTATTCCACACTACCCGTATCTTCTACTAAAGATGCCGGCACCTTTTGGGGTTCTTTCAATCAAGGGAGACCTCAAGAAAGCTTTCGAGTGTGACGTTCAAGCCGTGGAAATCGCAAAACAAGACGGGGAGTTCTTGGAGAAAAAGAACTCAACCCGGATGGCGAGAGGATACAAATCCGAGAAGAACTCGAGATACCGGCCAAGAAGCAAGCAATTCTGATTCCACCGGATGTAGGCACAAAAATCCTACTCCTGCGCAAGCACACACCGACAAGCCGGGAATAGCTAGCTTTACTCCGCCTCGAGTGTCTTGAATCCGAAGGCGTGCCGATCAATTTGACCTCATTAATTGACAAGGAGGTAAACGTGAGATCTGGAACATGCCTGGTGAGACCAAGACAGTTCCGCATGTATGGCTCTAAGGCGGATGTAAAGACATATAGCTATGAGAGCTATCTCGTCGATGATTAATGAATGCATTCGGTAAACATACATGAAGATATGATGTGCAAACAGCTACCGAATGATCATAAAAAGACATGTTTGAACAAGTAAAGTCGATCACCATGATGTGTTAACGTAAAGCTTTTCTTGCATAGATCGAATTAATTGACAACATGATAAATGAAAGAACATAAATCATAAACATCGTAATAGATATTCATGACACGTGAAGAGGGAGCTACCCTACGTAAAAAACGTTATACGAACCCGCAACGAAGAAGGAAAACTACCGTGCGTATAAACGTATACGAACACTCGCAAGGAACTACCGTATGTATAAACGTTACGAACACCTCGCAAGGAACTACCGCACGATAAACGTATACGAACCCGCAAACGAAGAAGGAGCTACCCTACATAAAGACGTATACGAACCCGCAACACATGATAACTTAGAAGCATAACCGTGTTCGGCAAGCTTGCCAATCGGGGTCCATGAAGAAGGAACTACCCCCGTGTAAAACCCATCGATTAAACCGATCTCTAATCCACCTGGATGATTAGCTCTAGATTAACCCAAAGATGCGTATGTACCGGATGACACCCCGTCAAGATCTAAACACATACGAACCCACAACATGTAACAACTTAGATTGATTTAGCTCGGCTACGATGAACGAGATAAATCTAGTAGCATGGTAGAATAAACAATTAAAGCACTAACAAAGAACTAGATCTATGATAAGATAAAGCCGAGACATTTCAATCTAAATTGGGCAAAAAGTGTGTGCAAACATAATTAAATAAATAAATTGTGAGCATTGCAAACACGTGGTAACTTAATGAATTCATTAGATCTTGCCAAAATCTAATGAAGCGTATAACTAGCTCTAAGCGGATCTTAGTCCACCGGATGGCTCATGATCGACAAAAGAACCCTCTTGCCCCTGATAGCTTAAATCCGCTTTGGACGATACTAAGCGTGAACAAGACTTCTTGCAATAATCTAAATCCGCTGACGATACTAGACATGGTGCAAGGTTGCGGTACTTACGAGAGGTCGACGGGTCGATGAATCCTCTTGCGATAGATCGGCGACACGGCCCGGACTCGAAAGGTGGCGAGCCAAGGCACGGAGCCGGGTTGTTTGTATTGATTTGGGTATATCGTTTACGATTCTTGGGGGGTCTCATATTTATACCCCGGGCTTATTGAGTCCTAACTAGTTACGAATAATAATAACTAAAATATCTAGCTAAGATACATTGTCCTCCAAGTCTTCTCCCGAGTCGTGGAAATCGCGTGGTGTGGGCCCTTGCCCTGATATTCTCCTTAACACTCCACGCTTGCCGAACCATCTCACGCTCAGCTCCTTCTCGGACTCGGGCTCCTTAGCCAGAATAATAGCGGCTTCCCGAATGCCACAGCACTGTAGCCGTCTTCTTTGCTAGCCCAATGACCCCTTACCGAACCATCATGTGCCGGCCTATTAGTCACCCGGGCTCTACCAAATTTCGGTGTTAACATATGCCCTCTCAATTTTAGAGTAAAAGAAGTTCTTTTGCTCTGAAATTGACCATGATCTCGATAAAATCTCGGGCCAAGCCTTTTAACCCGGGCTAAAATTACCAAGGCCTATCTTACGGAAATTTCGTGACACAGTTTCAACCCTTTCAGCTTCTTCTTGGGACTTGTGCCACCGGAGTTTTACCAATGTGAATCGGCAAGCCCAGCCGCTTCTGCTTCTCAAGATAAGCACCGAATAGCCTTCTTAGATCGCTTCTCTTTAGGTTTTCTTACGTATAAATATAGGCGAACTCCCTTAGCCGAGAATAAACATTCAGATCTCTTTTCTATCCTTCAACTCTTCTTCTCCTCCAAGATCTAAGCTTTCGGATGGCAAGTTCAAGCAACAAGCGCCCTACTGATTCGGCGGATCCGCCCCTCGAAGAGGCACGCAACAAGGTGAGTATGCCTTCGTATATCTCAATCCAATCCCATTTTGTACTTTCTAATCCTAATCCTTTCTCTTGAAATCCTCAGCGATGAGGAAAACGCCCAACTCCGCCGTCAGCTGGCGAGGGCGCAGACCCTTTTCGAGGAGGAAAAGGCAAATCACGACATAACAATCAAGACACCGGAGGATGCGAGGGAGGCCATGCAAATGCTTGACAGGGAGAACGAAGCCCAAATGCGTCATAGCAACGGTGAGTTTTGTTGTGATGCTTTGTCTTCCGTCTCTTGTATTCCGAATACAACTCTCTCATTCAAATTCTTTATATGTTTCAGATTTGGCAACGAAACTCCATCGCTCAAGATTGCTACTTTGGCGGGTTGATCATGGAGCTTGAAAGGGGCCGATCCTCCGGGCCCCGCGCATCCGGAGGCTTCAAGCCTACGGGCTTACGAAAACCATCTACAACATGGTTGTAGATTAGGGGAAAAACAATTAGTTACTATGTAATATTCCTGCCTCTGTTAATAAAGAATCGGTTTCTTGAATTCTGTCTTCTTATGATCATGTGTCTTCAACTTATTTGTGTGAATCCAAACTTCGATCGTCTTGATGCGAATCACCATTATGCGAATACCAATACGAACGGACCTTTGATCGAATAGTTTTTATGAAAAACTACTATCAATCTCCCCCGTCTCCTCTCGAAGAGAATCTTAAATCCGATAGGCATTGACCGCAGGTAGTGGCACTGATGACAACAAAGCAGAAATCAATTTCCATGATTCTTTTTACCAGCTTGAATGATCAACAAGATTCTTCTTTTAGTCACATTGACGATCCTTGCATTTTGACCTTCGTCCTCGTAAATATGGATGAACCTTTGTTTAGCAAAGCAACTGAATTTTGCCTCGACATCATTATTAGCCAAATCTTTTTAAATAATATAAGAAATTCGGCTTCGAGAAAACTCGTGGACACCGTACATTGTATCATTAAATGTGCCCTGCCTTTCTCTTCTCCCAATAAACCAACCAGGGGTAAAAATGTCAGTCCGAAGGAGAGTGGAACGAGTAGAGCTGGCTTCCTTGATAAGCAATCTTCTGAAAAATATATAATTAAATGCATCTCGGCCGATCGACTTCCTTTCCATCAAGCACCTAGCCTTATATCTCCAAACGCAATTGAAACGCAATTTGGCCTTTCGGTTTCCTTCCCTTTTCGCCAAGTACTCTCCACTAGCATTAGCGATCCCAATGGCGCACAAAGGTAAAGAAGTTGCCGAGGAATCAACGAGTTCGGGTCCTCCACCACCGCTCGTATTCACTTTCGGGTAAGATTGGACCCTTCACGGATCTAGTCTTCTTTTATCTTGATGCATTCTAATCTCTCCACTTCTAGATCATCAATGCACCCGGACTTCTTGTTTGGCACTCGGCGCATTCCAATCCCCATTTCATCAGACTCTTCTGATGATGATTCTCCGGCGGATGCGAGAGACTCCTCCGCAATCGGCTGCGTGAAGAGAGACGCCGCCCGTGGGGAGCTCGAGGCGGTCGGATATGACAGCTCCTTATGCCGCTACAGAGCGTGAACGCCCGTATGGCTCGAGGTCCATATTGGTGGTACGTTAAAGCTCAACCTGTTTGTTTGTTGCTGTTGTGGTGATCTGACTGTTCTTTATTTCATTCATCGTCCAGACCTGTCTGAGCGCCACCAATGCCTCCACGAAGCAGTGTCTAGTTTGGTGCGAGCACTCGACATGCCAGTGAACCCACGGCGCCACGCATCCGGAGATTGTTGACAAGATCAAGGATGCCATGAAGAAGAAGTGAAGATTTGTTTGTTGGGGGTTTCTTGCCGAATAGTACTTAAGATTAGGATTAGGTAGAAATCCTCTGTGCCATATTCTAAGTAGAAATCCTTTGTAATGTATTCGGCAATGCTTTTGTGACACGTCTCTGGAACTCTCGAATAAAGACCTTTTGTCTCTATATTGATGTTTATATATTTTTTGCACTAAAGGCGACATAACAATATTTATGTCGGCTGTTCTCCAATTCTATGGAGTATTTTTCTGCTAAAGGCGATGATTGGCACATCGGCTATCTCTTATGAATAGAACAAGCTTTCTTTGCTCGCAACTAATAAACTATACGTGTCAGCCAATCACATCTTGTAATAATTGATCCTTTAGAAGCCGACATGTAATCTTTCCCTTAGAAATTACTATGAGAGCCGACTATCTCGATCGGTTGTTGGTCTTTGTAGCGAGTACTGACAGGACCTTCTTCCCATTCTCTTCCTGAGAAGCATTCCACGCCTTCATATTCCCAGAACGATGGCTCAGTTGCTGCAATGCTTACCGAATCATCGGCTTGCACTATCTCGACATCATCACCGTTCCACTGGATGAGGACTTGATGCATGGTGGATGGAACGCAACAGTTAGCATGGATCCAATCTCTCCCAAGTAATAAGCTGTAGGACCCCTTACTGTCGACCACAAAGAAGGTAGTGATCAAAGTCTTTGAGCCGATCATCAACTCAACGTGAACGGCTCCATGGGTATCTGAAGGATTTCCAGCAAAGTCCCTGAGCACAATGTCTGTCTTGAGCAAATCCTCCTTAGTCATCCCCAGCTTCCTGAAAGTCGTATACGGCATAATGTTGATTGCAGCTCCTCCATCAACGAACATATGAGTCAGAGGTTTTCCATTAACATATCCCTTCAGGTAAAGAGGCTTCAGATGGTTGTGCTTCCTAGGCCTGTCGAATACAGCCTGTCTTGATAGAGCCAACTGTCCTAGGAGATCAATCATCTCTTTGTTATCAAAATCAGAATAGGCCTCTTCGTCTGAATAAGCATCTTGTTCCTCTGGATCATCAGTAGCTTGCTCAGTAGGTGCTGCAAACACTATTGGGATGTAGAACACCATGCTAACATCTGCCGAGAGCCCACTTGCCGAATACTCCTCTGCCGAATGACTGGCTTCCTGAGTTTTCTTCTTTGGGCGCCACACCTGTTTGCGTTCGGCTGTTGCTTCTTTGAGCTCCTTGTTTTTGAGACGTTGGACTCTTCTCTTCTGGCTCTTCCTTAGACCAGGAGGGCACCACTGTCCCTTTTGCCACACATACTCTTGAGGAGAGTCCATGTCATCATCAGAATCCTCCACATCAGCCCATGCTTGATCTGCAATCCTTTTACTGATGTGAGGTGTGCTGTCTTTATTTTTTAAGCGTCGATCATCCTCCTCGGGAAGCGTGCCCCCCCTTTCTTGGATGGGACGGCGGTTGACTCGTGCCTGTCTGTACCCGTGGTATTGTTCACTGCATTCAGGGCAATTATTCCTAGCAGGCAACTTCAAGCCTTCATTCCAGCAATGCCTAAAGAAAGGACAATCCCAAGTAGACTCCTCTCGTTCCTTCATGTACTCCTCCTGTTCCCGGTGGTACATCTCTTCTTCATACCTCTGCTGTTCCCTGGCAAGCTGCTGATCTCTACGATATTGCTTCTCTTGCTGTCTTTGCCACTTGTTCAGCAGTATACGAGATGTCACCCTTGGTTTGGAGGTTTCTCCTTTCTCTGTCCGGCTATTTGGGAACCGAACACGATGCTGCTGGAGCTCCACACTTGACACTTGCCGACTAGGGTCAACCGAACCGCTTTGCTTTGCCCTTTCAGAAGTCAGCACTTTCATTGGGCTTTTGCCCTTAGGATCACTGGCAGAAACCACGCACGAATCGAAAGCAACCATATTTGCAGGGAAGGGCTCCTTATCCACCTTCATATTGTTGTTGAACTTGAGGAGACCCTGCTGTATAGCTCTCTGAATCTGTTGCTTGAAGATTCGGCAGTCAGTGATGTTGTGAGTGATCATGTCATGGAAGCCACAATATCTGCCAGTCTTGACCCAATCTGGACGCTTCATAGAATGATTATCTGGCAGCTTGATGCGTCCTTCCTTGACCAAGAACTCAAAGAGCTTTTCCGACTTGGAGACGTCGAAGTCATATGCCCCCTTGAGTGTCTTCATCCAGCGCTGGTTGACCTGGACAGGTTCCTTGCCCCAAGCAAACTCGGCAGCTGCTACATCCTCCTGGCCATCATCTTCATCCTCTCCCTCTTCCAGGAAGTGGTTGTATGTCTGATAAGACACGCGTTGCCCCCCTTCTCAAACGGGTATCCTTCTTGATGCTCGAACCGAGTAGCCATGAGTGACAAAGCGCCTTGAGAGTTGTCCTAGGTCATCAAACTCCATGCCGGCTAGCTTTTCCCCGATGGTCGGATGCATTCCCGAATGGCTACAAATTCAACCGATGGTCCAGCAAGTTCAAAGAATAGCAGGAATTCTTTGTCTCCCCGAACCTGCGCAAGAACTCTTGTGGCGTCTCATTGTACTTCTGTGTCAACCCCATCAAGTCGACGAGCTCTTTCTCATTGGAACCACTATAGAAGTATGAATGAAACTTATCTTCCAAATTCGGACCGTGTTCCAATAGAATTGGCCGAGAACGTGGCAAACCATGTGAAAGCAAGCCCCACATAAGGGATGATGGCAAGAAGCGAATCCTCCATGCTTCGTCATTGGCAAGCTCTACCAATCGAATCAGTACCGACCGATGTGTTCGGTAGTAGAAGTGTCATCTTGTCCGAAGAACTTGGTCAAGTCGGTTGGAGGCTTCGATCTTGAAGGAAGCGCCACTCTGTTGTACCAATCATGATATGGAGACTGATACACATAGGGCCGATTCTTGGGCTTGATCCCAAATTGGTGCTGCATCATATCGGCCATCCTCGCTAGGAGTATATCCATATTTGAATTCTGAGGTCCATGAGATTGTCCCGACCGGCCCGGTGGCTTATACCCGTGATTTGGCATAGCATGAACGTGGAATAGTCAACGAACTCTCAGGTAAACGGGGCCAAAGGGATTTCTCTCAAACCCACCGCCATTGGAGCTATTGAATAGGTATTGTATCTTTGGAGGATTCCCGTGCGCATCGAATGCCGCTTCTCCATGTGTCTTGGCTCCGGATCCCTCTCGGGTTTTTTCGGTGTCTTGTTCTCTCCTCCGCATTCCCGACTTACGGCTCCTTTCTTTGGTGGTGGCTTAGGCGTATGTATGTATCTTGGCCCCGAAAGCTCACCAAGCCGAGCCTCAAAATGTTGATCAAACTCGGGTCCAAAGCTAGCCTTCATGATATCGCGGGAAAGTGTTGAAGAACGCCGTGTTGTGATTGGTCATTGCACTCCCCCCCCCAGCAGCAAATAATTTCTTCCATCCGACGGATTTCTTCGAGACTTGGTTCCTCATCTTCCTTTCCTGCCCCCCTCTTCCTCATCGATACTTGTTGAGCATATCCCTTGTCACCGGGCATCAATATCTTTGGAAGATCCGTCTTACGAATGATTGTACCACTCTTTTTTGCTTGGAGAAGCATGACATGCACTTTTGCAAGAAGGCTAAGCACAATTCTTCACCATGGCCTCCGGTCGTCGAGGCAGTCACCCATCTGGACTTGGATGACTTTGTCCTTGTCGACGTTGTCGCATCGTGGGTTTGATCTTGACGTGTCCCACCGGGCGTGCCAAAAAGTGTGTAGGCACAAAAATCCTACTCCCTGCCGCACACATCGACAAGCCGGAATAGCCGGCTTTACTCGCCTCGAAAGTGTCTTGAATCCGAAGGCGTGCGATCAATTTGACCTCGTTAATTGACAAGGAGGTAAACGTGAGATCTGAACGTGCCGGTGAGACCAAGACACGTTTCGCATGTATGGCTCTAAGGCCGATGTAAAGACATATAGCTATGAGAGTTATCCATGTCGATGATTAATGAATGCATTCGGTAAACATACATGAAGATATGATGTGCAAACAAATTACCGAATGATCATAAAAGACATGTTTGAACAAGTAAAGTCGATCATCATGATGTGTTAACGTAAAGCTTTATTGCATAGATCGAATTAATTGACAACATGATAAATGAAAGAACATAAATCATAAACATCGTAATAGGTATTCATGACACGTGAAGAGGGAGCTACCCTACGTAAAAACGTATCTAACCCCCGCGCGAAGAAGGAACTACCGCACGTATAAACGAACCTGCAAGGAACTACCGTGCGTATAAACGTATACGAACCTGCAAGGAACTACCGTACGTATAAACGTATACGAACCCGCAACGAAGAAGGAGCTACCCTACGTAAAGACGTATACGAACCCGCAACACATGATAACTTAGAAGCATAACCGTGTTCGGCAAGCTTGCCAAATCGGGGTCCATGAAGAAGGAACTACCCCGTGTAAGAACCCATCGATTAAACCTATCTCTAATCCACCGGATGATTAGCTCTAGATTAACCCAAAGATCTCAGTATCTACCGGATGACACAGTCCCCGTCAAGATCTAAACACATACGAACCCACAACATGTACCAACTTAGATTGATCTAGCTCGGCTACGATGAACAGATAAATCTAGTAGCATGGTAGAATAAACAATTAAAGCACTAACAAAGAACTAGATCTATGATAAGATAAAGCCAAGACATTTCAATCTAAATTGGGCAAAAAAGTGTGTGCAAACATAATTAAATAAATAAATTGTGAGCATTGCAAACACGTGGTAACTTAATGAATTCATTAGATCTTGCCAAAATCTAATGAAGCCGATAACTAGCTCTAAGCCGATCTTGGCCCACCGGATGGCTCATGATCGACAAAAGAACCCTCTTGCCCCTCGATAGCTTAAATCCGCCCGACGATACTAAGCGTGAACAAGACTTCTTGCAATAATCTAAATCCGCCGACGATACTAGACATGGTGCAAGGTTGCCGATATTTCACAGAGGTCGACGGGTCGATGAATCCTCTTGCAAAGTAGATCGACGACACGACCGGACTCGAAAGGTGGCCGGAGCCAAGGCACGGAGCTGGGTTGTTTGTATTGATTTGGGTATATCGTTTACAGTTGCCGGGGGTCTCATATTTATACCCCGGGCTTATTGAGTCCTAACTAGTTACGAATAATAATAACTAAAATATCTAGCTAAGATACATTGTCCTCCAAGTCTTCTCGGAGTCGTGGAAATCGCATGTGGTGTGGGCCCTTGCCCTGGGATATTCTCCTTAATGCTCCACACTTGCCGAACCATCTCACGCCAGCTCCTTCTGACTCGTGGCTCCTTAGCCGAATAATAGCGCTTCCGAATGCCACAAAGATCAGCCCGTTTCTTTGCTAGCCGAATGACCCCTTACCGAACCATCATGTGCCGGCCTATTAGTCACCCAAAGCTCTACCAAATTTCGGTGTTAACACCGAAGAGGCCAACGTCAAGCACATTGATCTACAAACGGGCGATCCATCCAAGACGGCGATCATCAGCGCCCACCTATCTCCAAAATAGGAACTCGCGCTCACTAGCTTCCTAAGGCAACACAAAGATATATTTGCCTGGAAACCAGCAGACATGCCTGGCGTACCAAGGGAGCTGGCTGAGCACAGAATCGACATCAATATGGGGTCCAAATCCATCAAGCAAAGACTAAGAAGGTTCTCACCGTAAAAAGACGGAAGCCATCAAAAAAGAGATTGCAAAACTACTCGCAAAGAGGATTCATCGTGAGAAATCCTACACCCTGATTGGCTAGCTAACCCGGTTCTGGTTCAAGAAGAACAACACCGACCGGGCGAATGTGTGTGGACTACACGCACTGAACAAGCATTGCCCAAAGGACCCCTTCGGGCTACCAAGGATTGACCAAATAGTGGACTCTACAAAGGGATCAGCTCTACTATCGTTCTTGGATTGCTACTCAGATATCACCGTGATTGCAATCAAGAAAGAAGATCGAGAGCAAGACATCTTTTATCACCCCCTTCGGTGCCTACATCGCTACAAAACAATGTCCTTTGGATTGAAGAACGCCGGAGCAACGTGTCAAAGAACGATACGCACTTGTCCGGGAGAGCAGATTGGCAAAATGCTTTGAAGCCTACGTAGATGACGTGGTGGTGAAGACCGAGAACCGTAAACCCCGATTCAAAACCCGGAAGGGACTTTCAAAAACCTCAACAAGTGGAAATGGAAGCTCAACCCAACAAAATGCGTCTTTGGAGTACCTTCGACAGCTACTAGGTTTTTGGTCGAAGAACAGAGGCATTGAAGCCCGCACCAAGCAAATCAAGGCAATCACCGAGATGACACAACCTCGGCGTCAAGGACGTCCGTAAGCTCACAGGGTGCATGGCAAAGACTCAACAGATTCATATCCAAGCTTGGAGAGAAAGGGCTACCCTTCTTCAAACTCATCAAGACAAAAGGAGAATTCAAGTGGACGATGAAGAAACAAGGCGTTTGAAGAACTCAAGCAGCACCTTACAACAGCTCCAAATCCTAACACCTCCAAAAGATCAAGAAGAACTCCCGCTCTATATAGCAAAGAACAAATACAATGGTCACCTCGAATCATTGTGGAAAGAGAAGAGCCCTGAACAACCCAACAAGGTCCAGAGGCCGGTTTACTACGTGAGCGAGGTTCTATCTCGAGTCCAAGACTCGATACCCTCACGCATAAAAATTACTCTACTCCATGCCGATCACATCAAGAAAGCTACGACACTACTTACGACAAATCACAAGATCACGGTGGTAATCGACTCACTACTAGGCGACATCCTCGAGGAACGAGAGATTCAACAGGCGCGATATCAAAATGGGTCGTGGAACTCGGAGCACCGAATCTAGAGTTCACCCCAAGAAGAGCAATCAAATCCCAGCGCTACCGGATTTCATAGCGGAATGGGACGAGCTCCAACAACCCATATCCGACGACATCAAGAAACATTGGAACATGTACTTCGATGGATCGTTGAAGCTAGGGGAGCAGGAGCCGGATTTTATTCATATCTCCGTAAGGAAGACAACTCAAGCACGTGTCCGCAAATCATGTGGCAAGCTACAAACAATGAGGCGTAGTATGCAAAGACTCATCCATGGCCTCAAGATAGCAAGAACTCGGGAATCAAGAGACTACAAGTATACGGCGACTCCGCGGTTGTCATCAATCAAGTCAATAAAGACTGGGACTGCACAAAGGACAATATGGGCCTCTATTGCACAGAAGTACGCAAGCTAGAAAAAAACTTCCAAGGCCTGGAGATCCTACACGTGCTCGGAGATGCGAACGTGGCGGCAGACGTGCTAGCCAAACTCGGATCCGACAGCAGCACAAGTCCCACCGGGAGTATTCGCCGAAGAACTCTTGAAGCCATCCATCAAGGAGAACCCGGAAGAAGAAAACAACATGGAGCAATCAGCTCTAAACGGAGTAATGATAATCTCTCCAGGTCGAAGAACAACTCCCTAGATCGAAGACATCATAAACTTCATCAAGAACAAGACACTACCCGAAGACAAAGCCGAAGCAACCAGGGATCTTGAGAAGAAGCAAGAACTACGTGCTCATCAAAGACAAGCTTTACAAGAGAGCAAAGATCATCGAGAGTATTACTCAAATGCATAAGCTCTGAAGAAGGAAAAGACATCCTACAAGAAATCCACTCTGGATGCTGTGGAAACCACGCAGCGTCAAGAACCCTCGTGGGAAAAGCATTCAGAACAGGATACTACTGGCCAACAGCCCCTCAAAGACGCTAAGAACTCGTCGAAGATGCAAAGGATGCCGATGTTTGCAAGACAAGCGCATGTGCCAAAGACACAACCTGATCTGCATACCACCATCATGGCCTTTTTCGTGCTGGGGACTAGATCAAGTCGGACCACTTAAAAGAGCCAAGGGAGGATATGAGTACATCTACGTCGCCATCGACAAATTCACCAAATGGATAGAATACAAGCCATTGGTCACCTTCAGCTCCACCAAAGCAGTCGACTTCATCCCAGAGATCATGCACAGATTTCGGATGCCCAACAGATCATCAATGACCTCGGATCACCGCTCACGGCGGCGGCATTCAAGATCGGGCACAAGATTGTGGCATACGGATAGATTATGCCTCCGTAGCACACCCTCGGGCTAACGGACAAGTCGAAGAGCAAACGGACTCATCCTTGCCGGACTAAAGCCAAGATTATATGACGAACTCAAGGACTACGGAGCCAAGTGGATCAAGAACTCCCAAAAGTTGTCTGGGGCCGAAGAACTCAAATCGGCCAGAGCAACAAAGCTATTCACCCTTCTTCCCGACCTCTACGGATCGGGAGCGCCCTACCAGCGGACCTCATATGGAGCTCTCCAAGGATTGAGCAATTTGAAGAAGGAGAAGGAGAACAGACAAGAAGACTAGAAATCGACTGTGTGGAAGAAGTCAGAACAAACGCCATCCTTCAGAACGCAAGATATCTGCAAGGATTAAGAAGGTACTACGACAAAAGCACACGACCAAGAAAACTCAACCCAGGAGATCAAGTACTCAAGAGAAATCAAAGGACGGAAGGCAAGCATAAACCGCCAGCCCTTGGGAAGGACCATTTATCGTCAAAGGAGTATCGGGGACCAAGAACCTACAAGCCGATGACCATGCAAGGAGAAGAAGTCGAAACTCTTGGCACATAAACCCAAAAGGAAGGTTCTATCCATAATCAGAGAATCTCAAGGCAACAGAAGAGAAGCAGAACGCAAAAACAACTCTCCGATACCTCAAGAAGAAGAAGATCAAGCCTGAGAAGAACTCTAGACCATCAAAAAAGGTCACCAAATACGCAGCCACCAGGCACTTCAATAGAAACAAGCTGCCAGAGTCAAACTGCATGCCTCCTAAGGGAGAAGAACAAAACAGCCCAAGTTTGGCACTTCACGAGAAGAAGTCGACCAAAAGAAGGCAAACTCGACCACCAGAACGGAGGTCAAAATCCAAGGGTGGAACCACGCGAAGTCCTAGCTCTGGAATAGCGTCCACACCTTAAATCCTAGCGAAGATCGTGAACTTCGACTCTTGGAAAAAGAGGACGTTGGGATCGGCCCGTCTAGGTCGCAGAGGCCATCAAGGGTCCAGAAAGCGCCACTATGTCCAATGACGGCGGACGGCCTTTCGAATCGGGCGTGAACGGTGTAGTGTTGTGAAATAGAAACCCATCGTCTCACACAAGTCTCTCAGAAAGCCGAGCAGCCCAAAACCGGGCAAGGTGGATTGTAGTGTTATGAAATAGAAACCCAACCATCTTGACCTTCAGTCCAAGCAGCACTTAAATGGGCCCAGATCGAGAACCCTTCAAGGGGCGTCATGCAATAGTCCACTGGACAAAGATGGGAGAGCCCAAGCCTAGAAGAGGCAACCCTGAGTTAGAACAACTCTTTCAGGAGCACGACTCCACCAAAATACACTAGCATGTCCAAGAAAGGACAAATGCTAGAGGGCCTAAATGGAGAAACCTAACGGCCTAGAGTAACCCTCCGAACAATCGTGACAAGTCTCAGAAGAAGACGCAAGTCACAAGCCAGAGGAAAACAACCCTGGCAAAACGGGGGACGCCCCAACCACCATCAGCAAGTCTACAGAGGACAAGTCAATCTTCGAAAGAATAAACCCTCAAGACCAAGAGCAAGACTCTACAACTACTGTCAGCAAGTCTACAGAAAGGACGAGCTGAATCTTTAGAAGAATAAACCTGAAGACCAAGAGCAAGACTCTACAACTACTGTCAGCAAGTCTACAGAAAGGATGAGCTGAATCTTCAGAAGAACAACCCTGAAGACCAAGAGCAAGACTCTATCACCGTCAGCAAGTCTACAGAAAGGACGAGCTGAATCTTCAGAAGAACAACCCTGAAGACCAAGAGCAAGACTCTATCACCTTCAGCAAGTCTACAGAAAGGACGAGCTAAACCTTCAGAAGAAAAACCCTGAAGACCAGGAGCAAGCCTCCACAACTATTATCAGCTAATCTACTGTGACACCTGGTTTTCCAAAGAATACCAAGCGCTAACTATATGTGTGCCCGGGAAGTCCACACGACACATATAGAGACAAATATAGAGAATATCAAGAACAATGCTTTATTATATATCGAATATAGATACAACAGGACTTACAACTATTACAAAGCATAGCAGAAACTATTCTATATCTACTCTTCGGGTCTCCATACTCCACAGGGACGGTTGACTGGGGGAAGCACTCGCCTAGTACTCATGGACTCCTTTGGAAAACTCATCTCTTGATCCACCATCTGGTACCCATCCGGGATTTTCATTGGTGATACAACAAGCGCCACCACCATGCTCAGCAAGTATAACATGAGGGGATGCAAGGCTCAAAAAGGTTAGACACGGCTGAACTGTGGTAAGCATTTTTAGTTGGTCGTATTTTATTAATTTAAACCTCGAGTAACTAAGTTATGCTTAAGCTCCCAAGGTGAGAAGTATAATTATTATTATTATCAAGATTACTCATCATCCCAAACCATCCATAGAACCATCTATCTCGAAAAGGATCCAGGCCACTCGTGACCGTGAGCACGGCTGATATATCGCTTGATCAAACTCTGCTGCAGAGGTGTACACTTTCACCATGAGCCGTGATTCCCATTTGCCCGAGGCCCGTCGACCCCTAACACTTCCAAGGTGAGTAGGCGGGGTCTCACTACGAAGTCTTTCAAAGGTTCGTCTAACAAGTTAGTGGGCGCTTAGGTTTCCGTGGGCAAGTGTGTATAGGTGCAACCCTCGAGAGGCACATGTAGTCGCGATGATCATGTACACACCAAGTAGGGGCGCCGCTATACACCCCAAGGCACACCCCTTTTGCGCCTTTCGGTAACCACTAACAAGCTAGAAAAGGTCCTCATACTTGACCAAAGCCGCTGCCATGTAGCACTCATGGTTGTACTGTAAGTCCCGGGTTGCCGCTTTAAGATTCAGTCCTTACGGAGGGCGAGACTAGAGCACCCATAAAGGCCTAATGCCCTAGCCCCCTTTTGTTCTTGTTACTCAAAAGCATTATTTTAACCATTGATTCCATATGTCATTAGTCAAAATTAACATTATAACATTGGTGATTGCAGGCTAAGCAAAACTACCCATATGCATAACCCAAAGGTGACAAGGAATACGAGGATATCAAGTACTAGGTGAAGTCCTTAGCATCATATTAGACACATGCATATGAATGTGATTAAATGATTATTCGGTAAACAAGGGGACTCATGTTACACTTGCCTCAAATAGTTCTCCAACTTGTCCAACTTCCCTTCTGATCATCCTTATAGCCTCTTCTATCGATCGCAACAATCATCACAACCATCATAGACAAACCTAGAACCAGTACATCACTCAAGATATATAGAACAAGACATAAAAGTTTAAAATGTGGGGCTGTAGCTACGTTCGTTGAGCGCAAAAAATAACTAAAACAGGGAGACACACTTTAAAAAGATATGCAAGATCAAAGGTAGAGGCAAGGAGGATTAGGTGAATGATAGGAATGGAAAAAAAAAATGATGGATACAGACTAACTTGGAAGATTTAAAGAGCACAAAGATGTATAGATGAACATATTTTGATAAGTGGCTGTACTAAGGTGAATTCTAGATCAAAGGGAAACACGATACGGTGATTAGGTGCACTGGTTGAACATGCCAAGTGGCGAACAACTGAGTTTATGATCACAAGGAGCATGGTGATATCAGAACCAAATGGTGATGCATTTTGTGGAGTGAATAGGTATTGTATGTAGTATGTTCTGGCAAAGGACATAGTGTTTTCACCAACGATTAGCTGGGAAACACGACATAAAAAACAGGGTGTCTGCTGTTTTCTGACAGCAGGAGTAGTAGATACTACGGCATCATTTTCTCATTCATTGTGGCACCTATGAACAGCCCAACTTGTGGAGACATGTGCAAGGATATCATGAACATGTTTATTTAAGGGCTTGGTGATTTGGGCTTCGATTAGCAGGGAACGCCAACGCAATGCAGAACGGTACAGCAGCCAAGGCAGCAGAGCATTGAACACATAGACGATAATATCTCTGGCATTTTAACTCATATGACCAAGGCACTTTACAGGGGCATGTTCAAGGATGTTATACACTCTTTGGTCAAAGGGTTTGGTGATAGGAGCTCTTGATCACTGGGAACGCGAATGCCAACCGACAGGAACTCTGCTGCGGGCAGCAGGGACAGCAAGCACAGAAATAATTATATCTCTTTGATCTTGGATCCTATGAACATGAGATTTCTCAGAGCTGTGTGCAGGTACATAATACATATGTGTATCAAAGGAATTGCAACACGGAGGTGTGGATTGCTGGGAACATGCTTGAGAACCAGCAGCAATGCTGCTGTCCGCAATGGACAGTGACATGATCGCAAGGAACTTAGACGTAATTTGATCAAAACTGAAGATAGACACATGTATTGCTGGGAGGAACATGAAAACAATATGGGGAGGTGATAGAGGTCCTCACATCATGGTTGGCAGCAGTTGGAGATGAAGGTGATGCCAGCCCAACATCAATTACAGTGACGATAGGGCCTGCGATCAACAGGACAGCACCGAATCCACTTTAGAGATGATCTACACCACATGAGAGATCAAAGCGATAAATGAGATGTGCAAGATCAGCAAGATCAGATGGGGAATAGGTTGGGGCGACCTTACTACTGTGAAGGTCAGCGACGGTGGCAGCACCATGATGTATGGCGATCGACGGAGCTGCTGCGATTCCGCTCGAAGACGATCTGCGATGTGTGAAGGAAATCAAGAGGTGGATGAGAGGGGCATAGAGGAAGAGGAAGGGACGTCCATGGCAAATGGGGAAGAAGGAGAGGAGAGGATGCGCATCTGTTCTGTAGGGAGGGGGTGAATATGCATGGCTGGTTTCATTAGCTATTCACACCTGCAGTTAGAGAGTTGTAAGGAGAATAAAATGGGGCATGTAAAGGGAATTAAAGGAGGCACATTGCTGTAATTTTTGCATGGGAGGAAGGATTCGGCAGCAGGAGGATGAGAGAGGGCGACCAGGGAGTGGTGTCCATCTGCTGTGCGTGATGGATGGAGAGAGGAGAGAAGATATGGCTGCTATTTCTGCATGGATGCATGCAATTGAAGGGAGAGCAAAACCGAGAGAATTGAAGAGAGGTTTATGTCCAAGGGAATTAAGGGAGAAGGAACTTGATGCTGCTGTTATTTTTAGAAGAGGGAGAGAGAATGCGCCATGGGGAAGACAGGAAGAACAGAGAGGAGGCATGCATCTACTTGTGCGTGAGGAGAGAAGGGGAAGGGAATGGCTGCTGTTATGTGCATGTTTGCAATTGAAGAGAAAGGGAATAAAGGGTGTTGTTAAGAGAGGAATATTTAGAGATGTGATCAAAAGAAATTAAGATAGGAAACTTTATGTGTTGCTGTTATTTGCTTGAGAGAAAAAAAAGGAGCAGGCAACAACAAGATATTTTTTGTATTTTGCATGAGGAAGGGGAGAGAGAGAGGCCGACATTGTTTAGGAGGAGGGAGAGGATGCGGCATACGAGAAGAGAGAAGCTGGGCTGCTATTTTAGCAACAACATGCATGCTGTAAAAAGGATGGAGTAAAGGAGCACATACAAGTGACATGGGAAAGAGGAATGAATATGTGCCTATATTTTTGCATGTGGAGTAGACAGTGGCGTGAGTGCAGCAGGAGCAAGTGACCAGAATTAGTGGGAGGAAGAAAAAAAGATTGGCCTGAAGAATTCATGGACACCAAAATAACTGAGAGCTCGAGAAAGAAAAGAAAGGAGATAAAGAGAGAACATGTCATGCTATTTTGAAGGATGACAAGCACAAGACTTGATTGAGCTTTAGACATTTGTTTGGTATTTGAGGTGATGAAGGTGAGAACAAACCCTAGGCGCATTTGAAAACATTTAAATTCATTTTCCAAGCATAAACACTATGCAAAGGCATGAATGCAACAAACCATTAAATTAAATTGCAAAAATTTTAGAAACTCACATTTTCCACTATCTAGAATGTCAACAAATTAACTAAAGTTTATAAATTTTAGGAAATAATAAAATCATTTGTTGTTATTTAGTGTTTTCTACATCACATCCCAAAGTATAAATTTTAGGTGTGACATCTACGAGAAGACGAGCTGATACTCGAAAAGAAGAACTCGGAATTCAAGAGCAAGCCTCCACTCATCATGACAAGTCTCGGGGAAGAAGACAGAAGTCATCTGTCAGAGGAAACCAATCCTGACAAACCGAGCAAGACTCTACGATATCTCCAACCAAGTCTACGAAAAAGGCGGCTTGACACTCCAGAAAAACAAATACTGATTTCGGGGAGAAGAACTTCGAACTATCTCCGGCCAAGTCTACGTAGCGGGAAAGCTAATTCCTTCAGAAAAAAGAACCCCGAAGCAAAGGAGACAAGGCTCCAATCTACTACGGCAAGGCCTATGAACAGCTAGCCGACGCCAGCGTCAAGGGAGAAACAACCCAAAGGCGCACAAGGACAAGAACCTACGCTACCTTCCTTGCCAGATCTACAAGAAGACAAGCTGACAAGTCAGGAAAACAGCCCTGACAACTCGAAGCAGGACTTCAACACTTTGAACAGCCAAGTCTACAGAAAGACAAGCTGGATCATCAGACAACACTGGTGCCACAATGAGTGACTCCAAACAACTCGGCACGAACCTACAAGAAGGACATAAGAGCCGGAAGCCTAAGGAAGAACTCTAAAGGAGCAATCTCAACAAGTCGGCCGAAGAAGAACTCGGAAGAGCACGACAACAACAAGCAGAGGACAAATTACAACAAGTCTGCACGAAGGCAGATCAGAGCCATACAAAAATACAAGTACAGAATAAATAAAGGGACAGATCTCTTTATTCAACATCTTGAAGATTACATGGGAAACAACTCCCTACAAGATACAAAGAAGACTCAGATGCACGGGGAGCCCAACAAGAACTCCCGCGTACAAGATACAAAGAAGACCCGGGGACTATAACCCTAAGGAGTACAACACCGCAGCGGGAGAAACCGCATCCAACGGCGAAGAAGATGGAGCGCTCGACCTGATCCGAACCCCAAGAGCCCGAATATCAACAACTCGGGGGCTACTTGAAGTCAAGACTCTTGCACCCAAGTCCATAAACACCGGAGCTCGAATAACCCCGACGACGGCAAATAATGAACCCCGAGATCAAGATAAGCGACCGGGCGAAGAAAAAGAACCCTCTTGAGAAGGCTCGGAGTTCACCATGTCGCAGCGGGATGAAAAGAGCTCAAGGGAAACGCTCAACTCCACAAAGAGTAGAAGGAAGCGTACCCAAAGAGCACCATCTTCAAAGAATTCCTCAAAAGGCACAACCTTCCACGAAGATGAGCGGCGACCAATACCGGGTTGGGGAAGCCGCATATGTCTACCCAAGTGGCGAGGAAGTAGACCAAAGAGGACCAGAGGGTAACCGAAAGGAACCCTACCCCGACCCGCACCAAGAAAAAAAACGAAGGAGGGGAGGAGATCATCTTAGATCACAAGACATCCCGCACTCACCCCTCAAACTTTCCCGGCGTAATCTGGCTATGGAATAGCCTACCGCTATTCCCAATCACAAGACATCCCTCACTCACGTAAGAACCCTAGAAAGGCTAAAGAAGACGCCCGGGGGCTGATCCAACTCACTCAAAGGCACCGCCATGGATCCGAAGCTCAGAATGAAGCTTTTTTCTATGAGAAGAGAGACTGTCTAGAAGAAGAAGAAGCAGAGAAGAAGAAAGACATTATGGATCCTCACCGAAGCAAAGTAGGACATATTTATAGGCGGAACTAGCACGCCTATGGACCAAGTCCACGGAAGACGAGGCAACCAGCAAGAAAGGACCGGTCACCTCAAATCACGCTGTAAGGGAATGTATGGCAATGACCGCCATGCACCGACATTTCCCGAAAAAACAGCGCAAAGAAAAGCGCATCGTGACTCCGCGGATCGCACGGAAAAAGAGAAACGGTCAAAATCCCAGAAAAAAATAAAAAGAACCTCTAAGAGCTCTATTTACAAAAGAACTCTTAGACGCTCGGGGCTACAAGATACCCGGGGCACAATTTTTTCGTAAGAACTCCGACGACGAAAGAACTCAAAGACGGAGGAGAAGAACTCAAATACCTTCCAGCTCTTTTGTACCAAAAAGCAAGAAGCTTGGGGTTACACCCTACGGGTGCACACTTTTTAGCAAAGTGCACACCGTATGAAGACAACAAGGACCGCATCAAGGACGCACCCGAGAGGAGCAGACGGCTCTCGTAACTCGAACCTGAGATGCTCGGGGGCTAGCGGAACAAGGCTCTCCTTTCAAGAAAGAAGAGCTCCGACGACGAAAGAACTCGAAGACGGAGGAGAGAAGAACTTCCAGCTCTTTGTGCCAAAAAGCAAGAAGCTCTGGCTACACCCCCACGGGTGCACTTTTTTTTCAAAATTGCACTCCGTAAGATGATCTTGAAGACCATATCAAGGCCTCGCCCGAAAAGAGCAAAACAACCCTCAAGACTCAACCTTGAGATGCTCGGGGGCCTTGTGGATACAGATCACCAAAGAACTCTACCGAGTTGTTGTTCGCAGGGTTCTATCCCAGCCTGCGGCCACAAACAACTCCTAGAAGGCAATGGAAGCATAGCTACGGTGACTTCTCGTTGTAACTAGGATAGAACACTAGTCGTTACCTTGTTTAGAGTTCGGTGTTCGGTTCCTCTACGGACAACCCTCTCAGATCCGACTAGGATCGTAGCGAAGTTCCTTGGCCCCTTGGACTATAAAAGGCGGCCAAGGAACACCTCGTGAGGAGAGCGAACGTAACATACAGAACACGAGCTTGGCTACGACCAAGCGCCGTAAGCTTCACGGCGATTCTCGGCCGACCCCATCAATCAAAAACAGGCTCACGCCGACCGGATGTAAAGGTCTTTACTCGATCCTTGATCGAGGGCCCGAACCCAGTATAAAACCCCGCTCTCCATGTCACCGCGCAACAAACCGCCGGGCTCCAGTTCATCGAGGCCCGAACAAACCGCCCTTGTTCACCCCGTGGGGCAGGCTCGGTCAGAAAACATCGACAACGCCCGTTTGGGTCAAGATCGGCAAATATTGTGGCTTCCATGATATGATCACTCACAACATCAACGACTGCCGAATCTTCAAGCAGCAGATTTAGAGGGCTATTCAAGAGGGCCTCCTCAAGTTCAACAACAATATGAAGGTGGATAAGGAGCCCTTCCCAAGAGGCATGGTTGCTTCGATACATGCATGGTTTCTACCAAGATCCTAAGGGCAAAGGCCCAATGAAAGTGCTGACTTCGAGAGGGCAAAGCAAAGTGGTTCGGTTGACCCTAGTCGGCAAGTGTCCGATGTAGAGCTCCAGAGCCGCCGTGTTCGGTTTCCAAGTAGCCGAACGTAGAAAGGAGAAACCTCCAAACCAAGGGTGACATCTCGTATATTGCTGAACAAATGGCAAAGGCAAAGAAGGAAAGCAATATCGTAAAGATCAGCCAACTTGCTAGGGAGTACCGTAGAGATATGAAGAAGAGATGTATCACCGAGAACAGGGAGGAGTACATGAAAGAACGAGAGGAGTCTCATTGGGACTGTCCCTTTCTTTAGGCATTGCCGAATGAAGGCTTGAAGCCGCCTCGCTAGGAATAATTGCCCCGAATGCAAAGTGAGCAATACCACGGGTACAGGTGCACGAGTCAATCGCCGTCCCATCCAAGAAAGACTGGGGGCACGCTTCCCGAAGATGATCGGCGCGCTAAAAAATGAAGACAAGAAAGCCTCACGTCAAGAAAAGAATTGCGAGATCAAGCATGGGCCGATGTTGAGGATTCGATGATGATCCGGACTCTCCTCAAGAGTATGTGTGGCAAAAGGGACAAGTGGTGCCCTCCTGGTCTAAGGAAGAGCCGAAGAGAGAAGAGTTCAACGTCTCGAAAACAAGGGAGCTCAAAGAACCAACAACGAACGCAAAAGGTATGGCGCCCAAAGAAGAAAACTCGTAAAGCCGTCATTCGCGGAGGAGTATTCGTAAGCGGCGTTCTACAGATGTTAGCATGGTATTCTACATCCCTATAGAGTTTGCGGCCCCTACGAGCAAGCCACTGATGATCCGTAGGAACAAGATGCTTATTCGATGAGGAGGCCTATTCGACTTTGACAACAAAGAAATGATTGATCTCCTAGGACGGTTGGCTCTATCAAGACAAGTCGTGTTTGGACAGCCTAGGAAGCATAATCATTTGAAGCCTCTTTACTTGAAAGGATACGTTAATGGAAAACCTCTGACTCATATGTTCGTCGATGGGGGAGCTGCAATCAATATCATGCCGTATACAACTTTCAGAAAGCTGGGGATGACCAAGGAGGATTTGCTCAAGACATACATTGTGCTCGGGGACTTTCTTTGAAATCCTTCGATACCCATGGAGCCGCTCACGTTGAGTTGATGATCGGCTCAAAGACTTTGATCACTACCTTCTTTGTGGTCAACAGTAAGGGGTCCTACGACTTACTACTTGGAAGAGATTGGATCCATGCTAACTGTTGTGTTCCATCCACCATGCATCAAGTCCTCATTCAATGGAACGGTGATGACGTCGAGATAGTGCAAGCTGATGATTCGGTAAGCATTGCCGTTACTGAGCTGTCATTCTAGGAGTATGAAGGCGTAGAGTGCTTCTCGGGAGAGAAATGGGAAGAAGGTCCTGTCAGTACTGCGTTACAAAGACCAACAGCCGATCGAGATAGTCGGCTCTCATAGTAATTTCTAAGGAAAGATTTCGTGTCGGCTTTTAAAGGATCAGTTATTACAAAATGTGATTGGCCGACACGTAATGACTTAGTAGTTTTGAGCAAAGAGGTTTGTTCTATTCATAAGAAATAACCGATGAATAAATCAACGCCTTTAGCAGAAAAATACTCCACGAAATTAGAAGACAGCCGTAGCTTTGGGTCGCCACTCCTTCCGTCTGCGGGTAGGTTACGTGATGTTGACCCTCCCCGGTCGCCCCCCATTTGCTCGACGATCGGCCGTTGAGGGTTCTTGGCCGATGGATGATGCACTCCTCTGGGGTTCTTGTCAATATGAGCCCTCTTTGTGCGCCCTCCAAAGGAATCTCCAATCTTCTCTTCAGAGTTGTCTTGGCGCTCCTTGAATACGCGAATCTTTAGCGTTGCGTAGTCCCGTAGGAAACGAAAAGGTAATCTGGACTGGTGTCCGGGTTATATCCGACCGCCTTCTTTCTCCGAGTTGGAGTAGTGTTGGTGAAAAAAAGTTTCCGAGTTGGAGTAGCTTCCCTTATCCAAGCCGGAGTTGGAGTTGTACTTGAGTTGCCTTCGAATCCGCACTGAGCCCCCGGTTGTCCACCTTCCCGAGTTGGTTTCGGGTTTGGGTCCTTCCGTGTTGGTTCTCGAGCAAGCTTCGAGTTTGTCCTCCGCCTTCGAGGCGGCTTCGCAATTGTCGGGTTCTTTGGAGCTTCTCGGCGAGTCCTTGTTCGTCGGTCCCGAGTCCTCGATGATGCAGCTTTGAGTCTTGCCGCCGTCGTCGATCTCGCAAAGCCCATGATCCGAAGACGATCGCCCTCCTCGCCGATGTACTCATGATGTCGTGGTCCGCCGGGACTCGTCGCTGAAATTCGACGAGCCCCTACACCGGGCGCCGGTACCGCCGATGTTTTACGACCGAGAGCCCGCCACGGGGTGAACCGGCGGTTTGTTCGGGCCTCGACGAACCCGAGCTGGCGGTTTGTTGCGCAAACCGACATGGAGAGCGGGGTTTTTATATCGCGGTTCGGGCCCTCGATCAAGGATCGAGTAAAGACCTTTATGTCCGGGTCGGCGTGAGCCTGTTTTTTGATTGATGGGGTTAGCCGAATCGGCTATGAAGCTTACGCGCGGTCGGTCGCCAAGCTTGTGTTCTCGTATGTTCCGTCTCCTCCTCTCTGAGGTGTTCCTTGGCCGCCTTTATAGTCCAAGGGGCCAAGGAACTCGCCACGATCCTAGTCGGATACTGAGAGAAGGTTGTCCGTAGAGGAACCGAACACCCGAACTCTAAACAAGGTAACCCGACTAGTGTTCTATCCTAGTTACAAATGAAGTCGCCGTAGCTATGCTTCCATTGCCTTGTGGGAGTTGTTTGTGGCCGCAGCTAGGATAGAACCCCCGCGAACAACTCGGTAGAGTTCTTTGGTGATCCCCATCCACAATCCCCTGGGTAACCTTGACATGGAACCGGCTTTACTCCAATGGTGTAAACCCACCACATGCTAGATCCCCTCGGGCTCCTTTTGGTGGAAAGACATAATGAAATTATTTGGAAAATATCAAGAGTTTGCCACATGCAAACCAACGAAGGAGATACGCTTCTCTTTTGGTCGACATATGGATTGATCGGGCTCGAGAAATAAATTTCCCTAGTTGCTCTCCTTCACCAAAAAGCCAAAGTGTTCCATAAGATTTTATTTAAATAAATCTCTTGAGAGGATTTTTTCGCCCCACCCTCTATCTGACAGCCTAGGACCAACTAGAAGAGGTCAACTCCATCCCGACACATCAGGCCTAGATGAACATTCCAATGACACTTGGACTTATAGTCGGGGTAGTAATCTTTATAGTATCAAAAAAGCTTACAAGAGGATGAACAACAATGACAATCACGCACCTCTTTTAAATGGATCCGGAAAGGCAGCAACCTAGGAAACCAAAAATTCTTCTTTTGGCTCCTTGTCAAAGACAGGTTGAATACTAGAAATATTCTTAAAAGAAAAACATGACCTTAGCCAGTTACAACTGTGTTTTATGCAACCACTCATGTGAAGAGTCATAGTTCCATCTGTTCTTTGGATGCACCTTCAACAAATCGTGTTGGGAAACCCTGAATATAAAGTGGGATCAAACTCTTAGCCCATCAACATGTTTCTCAAGGCAAGAAATGAATTCCAAAACATCATATTCAGTGGAAATCGTCATCTGTGCTTGTTGGAGCATTTCGAAGCTAAGGAATAGTATCATCTTTGACAACGGTAGAAATGAGATAAGCTTCGAAAAGAATTTTCATACAGGGATTTGGCTTGGTTTGTATCAAGGCTAAAGGGGTCAAGTGTACCCTTCTAAATAGCTGGAGAGATAGCTATGTTTACTACAATCTTTTTCTGTTTGGGCCTGGTTGCCTTGTAATCCTTTCTTGTAACTATTCTTTCATTTAATTAAAAAAAAGAGAGGTCGGGACTCCCCTACCGGTTCAGTCAAAAAAAAAAAACATGCTCCACGCACAACTATAGCATGCCCTCCAGAGAGGAGGTAGCTCAGGCTGCAGCATGGCCAACAACCTGTACAAAGTTAAGATCCGGGGAGGAGGCAGCAGACACAGGAGGAGGAAGTGGATAACAGGCACCTAGGGTTTCGTGGAAAACTGTGTAGACGTTGAACGACGGGGGGAGGCAGCGATGGGCTCCAGCCACGCCGCCGGCCCTGCGGCGGCCTGCGGCCATGGCTGCAGCCGAGGCCCCCATCACGCCAGGCCGGGGGCGCCGCCATGCCCCACCAGCACCTCGCACAGTGAGTCAGCGCAGCTGAGCGGCCCGGCATGCCGTGGGCACGAGGGAGAGGAGGATAAGGCTAGCCGTCGCCGCCAGCGCCATAGCTGTGCCCAGCGTCTGGGAAGAGATAGGAAGGGAGAAAACGTCGAGAAAAACCAAAGGCATGAGAAGAGGGCTCTATTATGAGAAGCTGAAGTCCGATATTTATTTGTTTGGTTGGATTCTAAAAGAAGCCGACGGAAGCTGAGTAGAAGTCAGGGAAGGTAAAGAGGAGCAGGTAGAGCCGATTCCAGTAAAAGCTGATTCAGTAAATTGTAGTGGTCAAACCAAAGATCCAATGGTGGTAAAAATTCAAGGCGACGTGGCTGGGGCTCCTGGCAGAGAAGCCCCAGGGCCTTGTCTAAATCTTCAGCTGCATCGTTTTGTTGGCAGCGACACCGAGAGAGTGCTTCATTTATCTTTATTTCTAGCTACATATAAACTCCCTCTTCAATTCATGCATGTTAATTCGTCCCTATGCAGTTTTCTGTGGATTATTGAGGAACCCAAACAGAGATGATGGCATGTTGAGTTCTACCATCGTGGGGAAAGCGAAGAGAATCATGTCAGGTCTTACTGAGAAGGATGAAGAGAAGTGTGAGCCAAATGAAAACATAGAAAGGTTGGAGATGGCACACATCAAGATGGAGGCAGCGCTGCAAGTGTCTAGTAGATGGCAGATCATTGATAGGCTATTGCTACAGTGACGGAGGAGACTCAAACGCGCTGCCCAGGAGTGCGACAACACTTTGCTAAGATGCAAGCAGCAAGCCATTGATGAGGAACAGATGAGGCAGCAGGTGAGCCAGTCCTCATTTCCCAAACGGATTGCTCATGCTACCAAGTCATTAATGTCATCTTTCACCGGAACCAGTAATTGTACTGATGATTCAAGCAGTAGCTTTGCAAATGTCCAAAAAATTTGAGAGGTTTGCAAGTGGCGCAAATGAATTCTTAAAGACCACCCAGTTTGGTGGAGCGTTGCGGAGGTACACGTTCTTCAACCCTGTCATCGGACAGCTTCTTACAGGGAAATCTGTAAGGTATCATGCATCTTAGGAACACAGGTTTTATCAGTTGAACTTACGGGCCATGAGCTCTACAGAACGTGGTGTAGAGGCAATGATGGGGTTTTCTTGCCAAGATTTCAGTCAGCCTGAAAAGGGTTTCTATGTAGCATGCATTCTGCGTCTCTCTGAAAGCACTGACATATTTGGTGTCATAATGAAGTGTGTGCAGGCAGTTGCACCTCACTTCAAGTTTACAGCAGAAGCTATCAGGAGAGGGCTCATTCAGCTTCCTACCCAGGATTTCTTCTGGGATTCACCTTACAGCAAAAGTGAGTTTTGGGTCAATGTACACAATACTATGACACAGTGGCACCGTCCGAATCCTTTCTGTTGCAGTGAGCACAGGCATCATCCTACCTCTTCTAGCTCCAGTAACACAGTGGCACCTTCGTCAAGGTTGCTGTCGAGTTTATTTCCAGAGGAGGTTATTAACATGCATTTGAAGTGGCATGTCCCACTCTCTGATCATGGCACTGACAGTATGGGTTTAACTGATGTACGTGGAGGATGTCGTTCTCCAAATTCAGAATTGCACGCTCTTAAGCTAGGAGTTCTATTCATACCCCATGAATTTGCTGAGGACATAGAGCCTACAGTTGAGAGCTATGCTCTGGAGGTAATTGATGGAAAGAAACAAGGAAAGATACACACGAATGCAGATCTACAAGACTTGGGTGATAAGTTGTTGCCAAGCGCCATAGATTACCTCCACCAGAATTCTGAATCCAAGACATATCAAATATCCTTGAATTCTAGACATGGCACTGCTCATCTTTGTGTGGAAAAAGCAATCACAGAAATCCAAACAGCTGGTATGGTAAGAAGTGAAGCTCCTAGATGTGCTCAGAACAAAAGGGAAATAAACCTCCAGCAAGACAGAGAGCGATGGAAGCGGCTGTCTGATGACTTGCTGAGGCTGTGGGTTGTGCGTGGATCTGACAAGCTACAAAGCTCAATCATGGACACACGTAACTTTAGCCTAACGGCACTTCATTCAAGACCAGCACTGGGCTCCCTACACTTTCATTGTATTGCCTTTGTGCTCGAAGAGTACCTAAGGAGCTTGCTGATTCCTTTCCCTTGATGCTCATCTTGCATACAGCTTGAGCCTTTGTTAAGCTTATTTGCAAATTTGATGTAGGTTATTAGGGTTTCTTGTGTAGTTATAATTGTGTGTCTACATAAGAGATATGCACTTACTAGTATCATTCATCATAATGCATTCATCCATCATTCCATTTTATTTGTATACAAGTATATCTCTGTGCATTCGTATTACTCACTCGCGCATGTGCATGCGTCATCTCAGGATCGGAGGAGTTAGTTCGGGAGGAGATCAAGGAGTAGGAGGCCAGCCTTCATCATCTCGGAGTGCAGCCAAAAGACCCCCACGGGAGAAGGAGGACCGTGACTCAAGCTTCCACAGTGCCCCTTCTTCTTCTTCCTACTATTTTCCGAAGGCAAGCCCCGGTGCATCTTGAACTTCCCTATGCTCGAATTAACTTGTTGAGTCCTTTTAATGGTTCTTTGCATTAAGTATAGGAAGTGGTTGAAACCGTTGATGCACGTATATCCTTGCTGAAGTTGTTGCCCCATCCTATTTAGGAGTCTAGGTTAAATAAATGCTCGATTATGATGATTGCGATAAACGATGATTTCCTGGTCACTTATGAGGATTGTTGTTGGGTTAATCACGTTGGTGGTTAACAAGCTGCTGCTGAGAACTTGGTTAATAAAACATGCTTAGATTGGATGGATATTCTGGTCTTCCATCCGATCGGTTAAGGACTAATCCCTTTGTCGGAAGCTTCATTCGGAAGTTGAACGTGCTGTTCATATAGTAGGCTCAGCGGAGTCGTGAGCCACGCAAGCTTGTGAGTTTGTTAGGGGCCGGTACTTGTACGCTTAACGTCCCTCCCTAGGCGTGGTAGGTTGGGTTTGATCGGGCGCAAGCGAGGCGCCTGGCGTCGTCTTCGTTGCCTACTCACTTGGTGGCTCGAGAGGAGGGGGGTTGCCGACAGTCCGAGACATACGTCCCCCTAACATCTTGGAAGTGATTAGGTTTACTTTGATCCAAGAAACCTAGTGTATGACGGGGTATTCGCCAGGTCAGATGTCGATTCGAATCGCTATCTCTCTCGGATAGTGAGAATTAACCCATCCGTCTCCAGCGGCATCGTAGTCTAATATCACAATAATGGTTATTCTTATTCATGCTGTTGATGTTTAAAGTATTGATCAAGTTACTTATACCGTTATTTATATATCACCGAGCATATGTCTTTAATCTTGACTATACAGACTTATGGTGTATATATAATAAACAACCTTTTAACTTGGAAGAACCTAAGTAGTATGCGTAGGCGCACCGATCAACTTTATTTCTGAAAATAAATGTGAGTCGGCCTCGACTCGATAAAGCCAAGCATAGTCCTTGGAGTCTTTTCCTTATTTTCTGGTTTATGATGGGTAAGTCTCGCGGAATACAATTGAGTACTCACGGGTTAATTCCCACTATTGCAGGTGACTCTGTCTAGCATGATTCTAGCCCGTTGTGATGTGCTGTGGTTGAAGAATAATGCCTAGGGCATGGCGGTCTCCATAGTTCCCCGTCTCATGCTATTACATTAGGGTGACATTATGTTGGCACTATACTATTTTATGTTGATTTCCATTTGTTACAACTATCTTGTTTTCGAAAGCTATTGCTTCCGCACTCAAATACTTTGAAATAAATGTGTACATCGCACTCGATTATAATATATTTGAATTTGGTTTAAGATACCGCAGATTTGAACTCTGCGAGCTCAACGATCTTGGTTGTATTGTTGATGAGTTTGAAATCACTCGGATATTTCCGGAATACCGGGTTTATATGGACTCAAGTGTAGATCGCGATTGCTTCGGTAATTGCGAATTATACTTGATTTCTTATAAATTGGTCGGCTCTATCACAAACACCGCCTAACTGAGCTATAGAAAGACCATTTTGTCACAAACACCGCCTCACCGCACGTGTTGGGTTACAGTGCCCTTGGCTATATATGAGCAAAAAGCATGAGGCCCGGTGGCACGGCACGAGGCACGGAATTTTGGCCCGACACGAACACGGCACGGCAAGACGGTTAGGTCGGGGCCCGGCCCGGCACGGCTCCCGCTACGGGCGGGCCTGGGCCGACCCCCGTGCACGTGGGGCACTCCACGGCACGGCACGAAAAAGGCAAAGGCCCGGTAACCGGTGAGAGAGGATTTTAGCCCGCTAAGAGCTTTTTATTTCGAAAAACGGCCTCGCTAAGAGCTTAAAGAAGCCCATCGCCTAACTTCTTTTTCCCGTCGCCGCTACACCTACCGCACGCACCGCACCTACTCGAACACGCTTTGTCGCACAAAGATCCCTTCCTCTCCGCGCCGCATCGCTCGTAGGCTCACCGGCGCCGCGCCGCGATCGGCAGCGAGGTAGCGACGGGACGAGGCGGGGTCACGTCGGCGAATCGAGGAGCAAAGAACCACAAGTCAACTCCTCTCGGCGCATTACGGCCGGCGGTGGCCGCTACCTCCTGCCGCTCACGAAGGCGGGCGGATTTCTGGACAAACACGGCTTCATCGAAATAAGGCGTGACATCCTCACCGAGCTGACTGCATACGCCGGGCGAGTCGCAGCCGGATCCACCGCTGCGGCGGCCGAGGGCCGCCACCACCGTCTCCCACGGCGGCGAAGCGCCGCGCCCCTTCCCCTTCTCTCGCTGGCATGTCGGGGCCATGGGCCGGCCCAAGTGGTAATGGGCCCGTGCCGATCAAGGGGGCACGGCCCGTAAACAGGCCCGCGGGTCGTGCCTGGGCCAACCCCAAGGCACAGAGGTCTATGCAGGCCCGCACGGTGGCCCGCGGGCCAATCGGGCCCGTGCCCTAACGGGCCATGCTTGGCATGGCCCGGCCGGTCAGCCATGCCGGCCCGTTGCTCATATATACCCTTGGCTCAGAGTTGTGTGTACTATGAGTGTGTAAATCATTTTTGACTTGCACCTCGGTTGAGAAAGTGAGAAATTTCTTGCTTAATTAAAATTATAAAAATTTTATATGTATGCTAGAAAATCCAAAATTAATTAAAAAGACTGAACGGCCACCATGTCTACACGCATAATCATTAACATTTGAACACCATAATAATCCACATTTGATCTAACAATTTTTTATAAGAAAAGGATAGCATCACACAATAATACCAATCCTTGCCGGTTCATATCATCAACATTTAAACACCATCCAAATGGTTTTCATCGCATACTAGCTAGTTCCCAAACCACAAGTGTCCTAAATTACATGACCATTGCATATGGGCATGCCAAAAGGAAATGATGGTCATCACATAGAAAAAGCAACTCCCAAAAGAACACTGAATCACGTCTATTCCAAAAAAGTTTCTTCTTGCTTCTTGTATTTGAAGTCGGGCTAGCTGGGAGGTCTATCTTGACCCGAGCCCTCTTTGGTGTAATCTTCTTCATGATGGGACGTCTCTTCTTCGGTGTCTGCACTGCTTCATTGGATCCAATGTCTTGTTGGACAATAGGAGGTTGGTCAATTTGGAGAGGACAAGGGTCATTGGATCCAAATCTAGTGTGAAAAGCATAAATTAGAGATCAATGAGATTCAAAAGGACAAAGTGTGGAAATGTGAAAATAGCTCAAGACCATACCTGCTAGACACCATCCCTTTGTTGACACCTGCTGAAGAAGAAGGCTTTCTATTCCTTCTTTTGACTGTAGCATTGTCCACCCTCTCATTGTGTGGGAATACCATCCCTACTGCAGGAGTGGCCACTACAATGCTAGTCTCTGTAGAACTAGTATGCTATCTTCAGCTTTTTGTTGGGTGGACCCCTAAAAAGCATTCATGTCAAAATACAAAGTGCCTACTTCCATAGGAGGATCCTTCTTGTCATAATCTGCATCAGGTTTGGGTTCAGGGTGTCTATCTTCAACAATCTCATCCATATCCACTATTTCTTCATCAGACAATGAATAATCATCATCACTCTTTGGTTCATCACTACCCCTTTGTTTAGTGCCACCTTGACAATAAGGGAAGGGGGAAGTTGGGGATTCCATTCAATATATAAGCATTCATCATCAACACCCACATGCTCATGGTTTGGGTTAGCTAGGTAGTCATCATCGCCAGAATGGGTTTGTGTTTGAATGCTAGGTTCGCTAGTTTAGGACATGATGGGGTGAATGATGCTTCATTTGATTCCCACCGTGGGACATTAGGAGGCTCACTAGCGTGGTGTGATAAGAAACACTCAACAAGCATCGCTTTGAAACCTTGTGTCTTGCAAACATTTGAAGTACATCACTAGCACAGGAATGATTTTCGGTGGGCGGTCTTTTTGATTTTCTGTGGGCGGTCTTTGGAACCGCCACCCAGCTAGGGTTACGGAAAATGGAGCATTTTCGGTGGCGGTTTTTTTACACCGAATGCCCGCCACGGTAAATAAAAAGAAACCAATCCGAACCCTAACGGGCCCAGATCTGGGCCCGGCGGCCCAGATCCGGGCCCGTTAGGGTTTCAGTGCCGCCGCCGCCCCGGCGGCCAGCCCCAGGAGATCCGCCGCCGCCGTGGTCGCCCCGAGGTCGCGCGCCAAAGCCACGAGCCCAAGGAGATCCGCCACCGCCCGACAGCAGCGAGGGCCGCGCCGCCGCCGCCGACGAGGGCCGCCGCGCCGCTGAAGAGTTGGAAGAGGGCCGCCGCCGCTGGAGAGGAGGACCGCCGGATCCACGCCGGAGGAGGCCGGATCCATGGCGCCCTTCCTCGCCGCGGATCCACGCCGGACGAGGCCGGATCCATGGCGCCCTTCCCCGCGCCGGATCCACGTCTGGGAGGCGCGCCGGGCGCCGGATCCATGGCGCTCCCTTCCTCGCGTCGGGGAAGGGTGAAGACCGCTCGGGGAGGGAGGACCGGAGGAGGAGGGAGGGGCCGGAGGAGGGGTGCGGGACCGGAGGAGGAGGGGGGGACCCCGAGGGAGGGAGGGAGGACCGGAGGAGGAGGGGCTGCCGGGAAGAGGAGTGGGAGCCGGGAGAGAGGGTGAGGGAGAGTGTCCGAGAGAGGAGTGAAACCTAAGTTCCTCAGATTTATATAAGCCCGATAGAGGAGGATTGTTTTGGACTTCGGGCCGGGCTCCGGGCCTCGGGGATATTTACCATGGCGGGCTTTATAAGTAGTCCGCCTTGGTTAATAGGCCGATTTTAGGTGGTGGGCTTTTTAAAAAAAACCGCCACGGTTAATCTATTAACCGTGGCGGTTTTTCCCGGCCGGGAACTGCCGAGCCACCTATTTTCCGTGGCGGTTTTCGAAATGCCCGTCACGGAAAATGAAAACTCGAACACCTCCCAAAATCAATCTCGTAGTAGTGCATCTTGGTCGAAAGCACAAAGATGTTGGCATTGTTATCCATGCGAGAAATAAGAAAGGCTAAACATGTCACCACCCATAGGAGGATACTCTTTGGCAACTTCATCAATCAAATCTTTGAAGTTGATAAAGTCGGCATCCACAATTTTGTTAAAGCTAAACCAGCGCCCGGGGCATTTGGATGAAAGAATCCCAAATTCTAGGTTGTAACTACTTTGTCGAAATCCATCCTACGGATGAACAACATCACATACTCAAGACTTATGCATTCAACGAGAACCAAATCGGGTTCTCGGACACAGGAAGAGGAAGAAGTATACCTAGACATGGAGGTGAAGGCCGGCCACCCGCCGGCTCGGCTCTGCCTCACCGCCGCCGTGGACGCGCGGCAGTGGGCCCGGCGCGGCCGGCGCGGCCCTCTATGGCGCGGCCTCTAAGCCATGCCGGCCCGGTGGCCCCTGCGGATCCGCGCGGGAGGGTCAACGGCGGTACCAGCGGTGGAGGATGGTCGCCGGCGCCGGAGCTAGGGTTGGGGGGAGGCCGAGACAGGGAGTCGGGCGGGCGTGGGAGCCTGGACGGCCGAGACAAAGGGAGTCGGGAAATCGCGTGACGAGAGGGAGATAATAGAGACCGATGCCTCTCCGTATCCAAAGGCAAATATGACTTCTCTCCGCGTGGGACCCACTTGTCAAAGCTCTGCGAAATCGTTATCTTCTCACGGCATGTGAACGTAATGGCATAGAGGTGCAACTCAAAATGTGTCGTGACGTGTAGGTGCGAGAAAAATTTAGTGGCACGGGTTCGATGGAAATTACATAATGGCGTAGGGGTGAAAGCCTATCTTATACACATCGGGGTTATTAAAAGTCACCCGTGTTTCCTCGCACCACAGCATTCAAGGCATTGGTGGCCTTCTCTCTGTTCGACACGTCCACTCCCGAGCTCGCTCCCACCTGCGCTGCGTCCCTCGACCCGCACTCCGTCCCCGCCACCCTCTCTCCCTCCCCTCCCAACCCTAACTCCCTCGCTCCCTCCCCGCCGCCCTCCCCTCCCTCCCTGCACTGCGCCGCCGCGCGCTCTCTCTCTCCGCCGCTGGCTCCCTCCCTTCCCGCTCTCTCTCTCACTTTTCTCTCGGTCGTCCCCGCTGCTACGCAAAGGCCCCCCAAACCGTAACACTCCCCTGACGCCCCCTCTTTTCCACTCCTAGATCTGTTCCATCCTAGCACGGCATCGACGCCACCGGCTGCTATGGCGGCAACTCCGACCTCCAGCTGTACCGAGGGAGGCGAGCTCATCGACTCTGCTCGATGTCATGCGCAAGGAGGCAGAGAACTGCGACTGCCTGCAAGGTTGGTTGTGTTCTGTTATTTTGTTTGCACTATTTACTTGCTTGATTCTTAGATCTGCGAGTCACAGAACAGAGCAAAACAACCCTCATCCTCATCCTGTGCTCTCCTTTATCTCTCTTCCCGAACCCTAACCCCCATCGCTTCCTGCCCCAAATCTTGTAAAAGATGGAAAACTTGTGGGAGCTCACACACAGTAACATCCTTCCCTGATATCCTTTTTTTTTCCCATGATTATTTAGTTGAAATCTTGTTTAATTCTTTTATTCCTTTCTGCGTAGGGAGAGCAGGTGGATACGGCCGGGAGCTGATTTCTACCTGGTAGGATGTGTTCTAGATATTCTTTTCAATTTATGCACTTTAATATATTAATCTGAGTATATTCAATTTCTTGATTTGATTTTGTTTTGTATAGATTCATTTAATCTCACTATTATTGGTTTACTCATACGATTAAGCTTCTATTTTCTTAATTCTAGGAAGATCTTCCTTCTGATTCTCAAAAGAATTAAATTACCATTGAGACTTGTTCCTGGGTCAAACGTTGCTTGCCTTGCATCAAGCGTTTGACGGACTCTGACGCCCTCCTTGAGATCCGATTTTGTGGAGATTGGGATGGATGGTCTGCAGCATCACTGAGTAGCATCTTCGCTGTAAGGTAGCATGTTGTGCCCTGTCCCTGTTGTGTCTTGGTCAGGTTCTTCCTCTTTAGTTCATGAGATCAGTCTTTCCAATTTTATTCTTGAAGCATGTCTTTCCAATTTGGTTCTTGAAGCATTTGAAACTGAAGCACATCTTGAACAAAAGAAATGCGAGGGTGCGCACTCCACTGCACACATACAACCACTGATGACTTCAGATTATTGCGCAAGGCTGTTCAGTTGAGGCTCTAATTCATAAAGGAATAAAAAATGTTTGAGGCTCCATGTATAGTATTCTCCTTTGTTAGTTTACTTAACCTTGCCTTCTTTTACATTTAATCTTGTGCTCATAGGAAATTTTTTTATAACTCATAAATAGGAGAACATAAGCTGCATAAAATTGTTGTGTTCTAAGAAATATAAGTGCCTTACCTATGGAGGTGACAAGAATAAAGAATATACCACATAGATGTTCCAACCAAAGCATTGTATGTTCTTTGTGTATGCAGGCACCCTTTCTCCATCACTTCAGCGCCTGGAGATGAGACCAGTGCATTAACTACACGAAGAGTAGTTGTCTTTGAGTGATTTAATTTCGATGCCATTTCATGTTCGATTAGCTTCAGGCTTCTATCATGAAAAAAATACTTATGCCCGATTGGTGAATGCACTTCTGGATGGTTATGACAATGGATGCCTGTTACAGTTTACTTAGTGTTTTGTGGATACAAGTGAGCAGCAGTGAGTGAATCCATGAATATTAGTGATCAAAATCTCTAAAGTTATATGAGGTTACCTAATCCGAGAACAGAGAGACTGTTCGGATTTACAATAGGTGGTGAGTTGTGTTAGCTCATATTTCTCATGGACTTAGGATGCTCTGAGGCCTTTTGATCATGCATGAGCTTCACTCATTGCTGCTCACTTGCATGTCCATAGCATTGACCGCAGGTTTAGGTTGGGCTGTTTAGTAGTTGATTGGACCTAAGAGTAGTTGATTGGACCTAAGAAGCTTTAGTTAACACGTAGAGCTGATGTCCTCTGTATATTCCACTGTGCCAAACGTTTGGTCTTTCAGATTTGAGTATCAATAATCAACTAGAACTGCCATATTTTTTAATCCATTCGTTTGCAACTTGTGTTCCAAATCCTGATACATTTAACTATTGTTACTGTCTAAGTCTAACAATAGATTGCTTATAAGAATTATGACTGTATGAGTGATCTCACCTTCATATATTCAGCAATGAGCAGGAAATGGTCACCTATTTTTTTTTTTATTGATGTGTGACATCTTATGTTTAGGAAATCTCTAAAATGATGGAAATTGATTTGAGCCAGTACTTTTAATCTGTGGCACGTTTATGGATTAGTAAAATATGCTACCATGGTTCTTATGGAACTACCAAAATCATGTGTGTTTTCAGGGAAAGAAAGCTTATCGCCAGAAGGTAATGAAGATGGACTGCTGACAGCTTCTCATTCAGGAGCTTGGTAAGATGGACTGTGCGATTTCAATCTTATGTTTAGCTTCATAGAGGGTTATATGCGGAGAAGAGGTAGCTTTACATCTAGAATTTGTAGCGCCTGTGTCTGTAGGGGCTGTCATAGATAGTTAGAGGGAGCTTATCTGTACCCACTATTTTCAGTAAGAGCCTCTTTTCTGTAAGAGCTTATCTGTACCCACTATTTTACTTATCTGTAAGAGCCTCTTTGCAGTGCTTTTGTAATTTTGCTTATCTGTACCCACTATTTTACTATGAGTTGCTAATTTTGTCTCTCACTACAGCAGAAGTATAACAATGCCATATTGTTTGTGCAAAAAAGGTAAATATCTCTTTCCAATGTTTTATCTCCTGAATCTTACCGTACTCAATAGGCTGAATCTCAATTCACCTTTTTTACATAGGGGTCAAATTACCTTGAAGCTCTCATGATGAAACAGCCACAGTATGATGATTGGTAATGGTCTTCTCAGTTTGCTTTGGTACTTCTCAAATGCATATTTAGATAGCATATGCCATATTCTTATGTAAATTTATTTATTTATTTATTTGGAATTTATGTTTTGCCATTCCATTGGTCAATAAATCATTATGTCAATATTTTTTAATACTTCTATTCTCTTTATTGTTCACCAGCATCTGAAGTCTGAACCATTCTTAAATTACAATTATAATGAATTGACTAATTTCTTTATACCAATGACTGTATATCAGTGTTATAAGATTTAGTGACTGTTACCATGTTTTTTGGCCTTGCTTGTGTATTTCTAATTTTATGATTAGTGGTTACATGCTCACTACTACAATTATACGCTGGATCCTTAGCATTCATAATGTTAGCAATTTTTGTAAGCAAAATTAGCTACCCAGTCTATAACTCTGTACAACATGTATACCATTTCAGTGGCCTTGTCACCACTGATTTCGGACTAGATTGCAGAAAAGCCAATTTTCTAGACAGCTTATAAGATGTTTCTTTTAAGTTTGGATAAGATTAAATTTTGTTTAGTGGTCTTGCTCTTGAGTTGTGAAGCAGGTACACGAATATGCGGTAAAGACCCTCAGTCGATGTCAAACGACTCCTCTGCCCAGCCGCTGTTGCAGGATTTAGAGTATAAATTGATTTCAACTGCATGTCAACCAGAGATCTTATGAGTCTTTCTGTTCTGGACCAAGTTACAGACAAACTCTTTGAAGTTCATTATGGTAAAGACCCTCTGTCGATGTCAAACGACTCCTCTGCCCGGCCGCTGTTGCAGGATTTAGAGTATAAATTGATTTTAACTGCATGCCTATCAGAGATCTTATGAGTCTTTCTGTTCTGGACCAAGTTCTGGACAAACTCTTTTGAAGTTCATTATGGTTGCATATATACTTCCTAATTTCAAATCTCACCCCCTAAATTGATCTCTCATATTGTACAATGACCCTTTATATTTAGCGTTGCCTATGTAAGAGAGTTTTCAAAGATGTTCGATGACATTCATACGATTTATTGTGCAAGAATCATAGTGTATTACGTGCAAATGGATTTCTTAATTTTATTCTCTATGAAATGAGAAAATGGTTATTTTAAATTTGGCTATATAACTTACTCTCTTCGTATTAGTAAAAGAATCATTTAGGACAGCGACACACTCTCAAAAATACAGTTTTGACCTTTTGTTATTATAATAATATTAATGGAACTATTTTATATGTATACTTTTATGAAAGTATTTATAAGACAAATCTATTCATATAATTTTCACATTTACAAACCACAACTAATATGTTATTGATGATTTATATTTTCAATGTTTGATTCAAACCTTGTTCAAAACAAACTCTTTCACCAATATGGAGGAAGTATTTAGTATTTATTTAATTTGGCTAAATGGTCAAGATAGGGCCCCAAAGGGCGCCTAATGTTCTAGTCGGAGTTATTAAAAGTCACCCCCATTTCCTTGCACCACAGCATTCTAGGCATCGGTGGCCTTCTGGCTACTCGACACGTCGACGCCCGTCCTGTGCGGAACTCGCTCCCACCCGCGCTGCGACCGGCGCTCCATCCTATCCACTCCTTCCCTCTCTCTCTGCCGCCGCTCTCTCTCTCTCTCTCTCTCCCCTGCACTCCGCCGCCACTTCCCTCCCTTCCCTTGCTCAGGCGGCCGGTGGACGTGCGCACGGCGCAGCTCGTGCCCGTGGCCGGCGGGAGAACGCCTGGTGGAGCTCACGCTCGCGGCCCTCGCAGGCACGCGTTGCGGTGCTCGCACCCACTGCTGGCGGAGGCCCACGCGCTCCTCCCCCCGCCGCCGCTGCCGCGCCCGCTGCTCCAGCCGATAAGGATTCCCCGTACGCCTTCCTTTCTGCGTCCATCGGCAAGGATCTCATTGGTACATCCTAACGGATCTTGGAGGTGCAGCGGTGTTGGTGGTGAGATCCCTCTCTTCCTCTCCCCTGCTTTCTTGCTCCATTAGTCCACTACCATCCCTTACTGCCTACAAATCTTTCTCTCCTCCGCTGCATGCTTCTTGCAGAGCACTGAGATTCCCGAGTCCAGGAAAAATGGAGAAAAAGGCCCTCGCGCAACTATACGGTGGGGTTGGCAGCAGATGGTTCGTTGGTCTGATTCGAAGCCCGATGAGGTTGAGGGAGAGCACGGGAAGCCAATGTCATGGCACTCATGTCCTTGTGAAAGACGTCATCCACTATGGTGAGCCCTCTTGCGGCGACACAGAAGCCTCTCTGAGATCTGTCTCTCTGTTTTTCAGATCCAGATCCCAGCAGTGAAGTGTAAGATACTCCATCTTCATTGTTGTTTGCTTAACTTGGCATCTTATGCCAGTTTTGAATCGAGGCTTGGTTCTTGTGGTGTGATTATGTGCCATCTGTTGTGCCTGCAGTTGAGCTCGGTTGGAGATGGCCACTGTAATGAGCTTGCAGCCGAGGATGACACAACTTATGCCTTTTGAGGTAATGATCTGCTCGATTCCGAGTGTTGAGTTCTTGAATTTGTCTTGTGTATGACAACATTCTATTCGAATTCCATGGTTGTGTTGTAATGTTATGCCATCAATCTATTCAGATTCTAGGGAGTGTTGAGGCTGACAATCCATGTCCAAATTGTCAAAAATCTAATACAATACAGCTTCACAGGGTGAGCATAGTCCACTGCAATGTTGTTTAAATGTCTTTAGTCCAGAGAGGACAAAATAAGTGTGTTTATGTCCTGTCAGTAATTTGGTAGCTGTAATATGATGCATTTTATCAGGATTGTTGCATGGCCAGAAGGTGAGCTCCAGTTTAGGCTTTTGAAAGCTCTTCCTATAACAACATATTCATGCATTGAGGGGATACTGCTATCGCCATGAATACATGGCTACTGGTTGCTCCCAGAGTAACTATGTTGTGTTGTCTGTGTATTTTATTTAATTGAGGTTTCTTCTCCCTTATTGTAGCTAAAATAATCCTTGGATTTCGCAACCATAAGATATGCAGGTCTGTACTTTGAAGTTGTCAAGCACTCAAGCTATATACAAGTAAGCATTTTCTGTACTTAACTACTCTGTACTAAGAAGTTAAGTCTGACTTACTTCCCTCCTCTTTGGCTCAGGATGATAATTGGATAATTTGAGAATAGATAAAAAAAAATGTTCTAGAATGCTTGATAGGGCATGTGCTGGTCTTAGTTAGACACGTTTTAAATCTATATATATACATGTGTAAGCGCAATGAGAATGAAAGGGAACACATGTTTCTGATTTGTCTATTGGTTTTCCGAGTGCCTGAATTATGATGATCTGCATACCTCATTTGTGTTCTTTTATTCATGATAGCACACCTGATGTTCTATATGTATTATGACCTGTAATTTTCTTCTGAGAACCACCCAAGGTTCTGACTAAATAATAAAATAGTTTAGTTGAATGTACTAGGAGTATATGACTTGTAATTTTTCATATTTCCTGTAACCAAGCATTCTGACTGGGTTTATTCAGGATTCTAGAACATCAAAAGTCGGCAATAACGTCAGAGGAGCATGGGATGAAGTTCAGTTAGAGCTTGGGCCCTACTTTAGGCTTAGATTCCTCATTGTTGCCTCCTTTTTTATGCAGATATATCTTTTTTTTGTTGAGACCACGCCGTTGTGCGTTTTTCATTAAGAAGAATGAAGGTGAAACAAAGTTTGGGTCATAGTAACCACATAGTTACCATGTCCAGCCTACATCTACTGGATACACACCATTTGTTACATTGTGACAGATTTTGCAACTAAGACACCTAGGAGACTAGACTCCAGCCCAGGCCAGGAACTCCGCGAGGTGCCTGTTATACAGATATATCCTGGTTTTCCGTAGATCTTGATCTAAGGCTGATGGTATAAGAAGGATCATAAATCTAACTGTAACCATTTATCATGTATAATATATAGATAAACAGAAGTACGATGGCTCATAATTTGTGTATGTATCTATTGATGTGATATCCATTATGTATTTTAGTCATATTTGTCAGTTAAATTGATATTTAGCCTCAAATCATTGTAGAGGGCCCAAAGGGCGCCCGATGTTCTAGTTACTTCTTATTGTTCAACATGTTTCTACAAGCATATACACAACCTATCCAACATGTTTTAATGTAACTTATACACATAAATTTTGTGGTTTGACATATTTTAAAAAATATACAAAACCTATCCAGCATGGAGAAGTCTTTCAACTACAAAATACAGTTCCCAATATGTAGAAGAAATACAGATAGATCAATACAAAAAAATAAAAAGATAAATGATAGAAAGAAGGAAAGGAAATGAAATGAAACACGGAAAAAAAAAAAAAAGAATGAGAACGTGTCGGTTAGCACGGTTGTTGACGAATCGTTGGAGCAACGCTAAATTGCACGAAGGTTATGGGCTAGGGCTTAACTGGAGCGATAATCATTGTGCTTTTTTTATTTGGATTTCATTATTGGGCTTCCACATGTTCTGTCTTATGACATAGGCCTAAATGGACATGTTAGAGAAGGGACAGACAGGCCCAATTATTTTCTTAACTCGTAACCCTTTCCGGCGAGCCTCTCGTGCAGCCGCCGCCGCCGCCGCCGCCGCCTCCTCCTCCTCCTCTCGTGTTGTTCACGACGTGCCTCTCTACTCTGGCGTACCAGGACGGTGTGCCGCCGCGCTTGACCTCGCCGCAGAGATGGATCGCAAAGTCCACCACCCGTCCGGAGCTTGGGCGCAGTCAGAACCGAGCGACGGCGGGAGCACGCAGTCGGTGCTCCAAACCGCATCTATCGATATCAAACACATCTCGCTGCCGCCAAAGGAAACCTGTAGCCGGCGGCCAGCAACATGTCGGTATTTGGTTGGTTGTTTCCTTTCTTCATTCCCTACAGTTCAACTCCGTTATGTGTGGTGTCTCTGTTACGACTCTTCAATTAGTTTGGAACGAACTCTCATGTTTAGTTATGACCGATAGAATTAGTAGTGCAAGAGTAGAGTACCAGGATCTACAGTATAACCGGTAGAATTAGCATCACAAGGGTAGTAGATGATAGGCTAGCCCATAGAATTGGCCCATAGAATTGGTGGTACCAGACTGCAGGAGTATACTAGATCTTACAGTATCTGAATAGAAGGGATTTCTTTGGCTTTGATAGATGCAATAATAATTGAAGGATGGTACCTATCTGTCAGCATTGCATTTTTGTTCGTCTGATGGTCAGATGTAGTAGCTCTCAGCAATAATTCAACGATGCTAAGATGGTACCTGTCTCATAGTCAGCTGCAGTAGCTCTCAACGATAACTGAACGATGGAAGTACCTATCTGATAGTCAACAGAATGTCAATTCAAAGGGAGCTGAACTGATTGAGCCAATAAGTCTAGTCCGTGTTTACTATTGAACAGTGAAGTCAATTTTCCATTTTGCGGTGGAGCTTGATGATAAGCATATAGATTAGTAATTCTAGCAGATATCATGCTCTTCTGATTTTTTTCCTTGTGTAAATAAGTTATCTTCTCAATAAATCTGAAGAAACAGAGGCCTGTCTGCCACTAATTTTGTCAACGCAATCTATCACACTGCCGTACTATCCTCATTTTCCATTCATTTGTCAAAACTCGACCCACGGGGACTAATACTAGCCCCGGGCATTTTGCTTAAGAAGACCTTCTCACGCGGTCGAAAAACCCACCGAACCCCCATCCCACCACGACACAATGGCACCGTTACCCGGTGAGAACCGGGCCGGCCCTAACAACCTGTGCTTTGGCCATGGGACAGACGAGGAGGTTTTTTTAACCACAGTCAGAAATTCTAAAAATTCGGTCCCATGGAGAGTCGAACCCAGGACTTGTGGAGTGCCTTAGAGTGGCTCTAACCATTGGGCTAGAGGCTCTTTGGCGTCTTAATGACTTATCATCCTACACTCCATGTAACAATAAATATCCTCTCCAGGATGTCAAAATATTCAAAGGGTACTGAACTGATTGAACCAATCTGTCAGGTCCTTGTTTATTTCTAGTAATTATCATCCACACAGCAATCAGTACAAGTGAAGTAGATGCGACTAGGGTTGGAGGGATGCATTTCTTTGACATTTGACATGGAAACTTTTTAAGTGCAAATGCTGTGGCCTTGAGGATATCTGTCAGGGTTGCACTTCAATCTACTAATATCATAGTGTAGTAGCTTTAATGTCTTAATAAAATACTCCCAAGTGTCAAATATTCAAAGGGCATCTAATAGTACTTGTTAGATGTCCTTGTTTACTACTAATACTTTACAACAGGTGGCAATCCTTGATGATAAACATATATTAGTACTGTTAAGAAAAAATTGTACTCTTTATATAATTTTTCTGGTGTGTAAAATAAGCTATTTCCTCAGAAATCCAAATAAGCAGGGGCCTCTGCCACTAATTTTGTCAATGAAATCTACCAGACTTCCGTGCTATCCTCACTTCCATTGAATTGTCAAGCCTCATTTTAATTGCAAGATATCTCTATAAAGCAAGCTATACATCATTTCTAATTAGATTCATCCTGCACTCCAACTTAGTCTTCACCTGCCTTTTTTTTTTTCAGCAACAACAGGAAACTAGTATGTACTTCAATATTCTTTATATACACACATCACTCATCCCCTTCTATTTGATACATGTTAATATATGTCATGTTTCCTGTGCAGATTTCTGTAGATTATAGTATTGATCAGTCATGGCAGAGATGGTGAGTTCTGCCATTGTTGGAGAGACAGTGAATAGAATCATGTCAAGCATTACTGGCAAGGATGAAGAGAAGTCCAAGCAAAAAGAAAACATAGAAAGGTTGGAGATGGCACACATAAAGATGGAGGCTGTGCTTCAAGTATCCGACAGATGGCAGATCACCGAAGTGCCACTGCTACGATGGCAAAGCAAACTTAAGCGTGCTGCTCAGGAATGTGATGATACCCTGCTAAAATGCAAGCAGCGTGTCCTAGAAGAGGATGAGACAAGGAAGAGGATGAGGCAATCCTCATTTCCCAAACGGATTGCCCATGCTACCAAGTCACTAGTATCATCTTTCATTGGAACTAATGATGAGTCAAGCAGCAGCTCTGCTAATGTTCAAGGTTTGAGAGGTATGCTAATGGTGCAACTGAATTTTTGAAGACTGTCAAGTTTGGTGGAACTCCACGTAGGTACACGTTCTTCAACCCTCTCATCAGACACCTTCTTACAGGAAAGTCTGTAAGGTATCAAGCAATTCAGGACGGCAAGCTTTACTACTTGAACATACAACCTTTTAGCTCCGCAGAGTGGGGTGTAGAGGCATTTTTGGGTTTTACTTGCAAAGATTTCATGGATGCTACAAAGGGTTTCTATGTAGCATGCATGATGCGTCTCTCTGAAAGCACGGACATATTTGATGTCATAATCAAGTGCGTCCGACCAGTTGCACCTCACTTCAAGTTTGTTGCTGAAGGACTTTCAAGAGGGCTCATTCAACTGCCTACACAGGATTTTACCTGGGATTCACCTTGTGTCCAAAGTGAGATCTGGGTCAAAGTCCACAACACTATGACCGAATGGCACCGTCCAAATCCACTCTGTTGCAATTGCAATGAACATGGGCATCATCACATTTCTTCCCCTAGCACCAACAATATAATGGCCAATCCATGGCAGTTGTCTAATATATTTCCAGAGGAGGTTATCAACTTGCTTCTGAAGTGGCACATCCCGTTATCTGATCTGGGCACAAACAATAAGAACTCAACTGTTGTACATGGACAAACTAGTTCTCAGACTTCAGATATTCCTACTCTGAAGCTAGGAGTTTTAGTCATACCCCATGAATCTTCGGAGGACATACAGCCTGCAGCTGAGAGCTATGCTTTAGAGGTGATTGATGGAAAGGAACGAGTGATACATGCCAATGCACACCTACAGGACTTGGGTGAGCAATTACTGCCTAAAGCCATAGAGTACCTGCGTCAGAATTCTCAATCCAAGACATACCAAATGTCTTTGAAGTCTAGACATGGTACTGCTCACATTTGCTTGGAGAAGTCAAGCGTAAAAATTCAATCAGCCAATATGGTTCCACGTGAAGCCCCTACACATGCTCAGAATAAAATGGCAACTATGCGGCATGACGTAGAGCAATGGAAGCAGATCTCTGAGGACCTGCTGAAGTTGTGGGCTGTGCGTGCATCTGACAAGCTACAACGTGCCATCATGGCCACAAGGACACTGGCTTAGAAGGTGGCTACATGTATTCATGCATGATGGTTTCAGAAAATGCTATCAATAGGTTTGTAGAAATGTATCCAGGAAGGTGTCTAGCACGACATATGGTTACAATCTCTATGATGGAACATGATAGATATATAGTTTTCTGTAAAATACTTGTAGGATGGTCACGTAGAATGTTGTAATACATATTATAGTATTTCTGCTAATATATAGGTCTATAATTTGCCAATAAGGTGCATGGCCAAAGTAACCTATATTTGCTTTTATAGAAAAATGCACCATTGATTTTTGGTCATGTGTCACTTAGGTCCATCAAATCTCAAACTGCATTTGGGGGTCCCAATAATTTTTGATCGTGTGTCACTTAGGTCTATCAACTCTCGAACTGCATTTTTGATCCATTGACTTTTGGTCATGTGTCACTCAGGTCCATCAACTCTCAAACTGCATTTGTGGGTCCATTAACTTTTGATCATATGTCACTTAGATCAATTAACTCTCAAACTGCATTTTTGGCCCATTACTTTTGGTTGTTTGTCATTTAGGTCGATCAACTCTCAAATTGCATTTCCAGGTCCATTGACTCAGTTTCCACTTTCCAGAGAGCGAGCTTGGGTCACCCGCGCCCGCCCGGCTTCTTCTGCTTGCGATCACAACATGCCGTCCCATGAGAAGGAGAGCATGCCGGCCGGCCTTGACCATTAGTCTGTTGCCCTCGAGAGGATCCTGATAGCAGTCTAACCAGAGGAACTGGGCAGCTGCAGACGTTGACATCAAGACATCTTACAGCCGCCCGACGACCAAGGACACCATGGAAATCCATCACCGACAGACAGCAACATGTTAAAATGTGGTTGGTTGGTTCTTTTCTCCATGCAGTTGGCCGGTGCTGGCAGAGGCTTTTCTGTTTTTTTTGTGCTCGGCTTTGCATATTTTGCTATTTATTAAGTCTGTTTTATATATATATTTATTTCTATTCCATCATGGAGTAAAATTTATTTTATTTACACTACCTCAAAAGGACAATATCTTTCTAGGTCTGGCTGGATGCACAATGAGCCCTTGCTCTGCCCTCTGTAGCAGCCACGGTATCCAAATCCAAATAGCAATCATGCAAGCGAGACTTTTGTTATTAAAAACTACAAGCAAGTGGGATCGAGATTAAAATATTTCTTTGTGTTTGAAAAAAGAGCCCAAATGGCCAGGTGTTATTTTCCACCCTCCCTTTATCTGTTTGTCAACTCACAAGTAACTGTCAGGTTTATAACTGTCATGTTTTAATAAAATTGGTCTAGTGTTCAAGGTGTACTAACAGATTAAGCCCAATATGTCAAGCCCTTCTTTACTACTAGTTATTATTATATAAGTTTTGTTTCTCTTTTGTGGTGGAGCTTGATGACAGCAGGCAAATACAGAAAGGAGAACTAGCTCAGAAAATTCTGCTCCTGAAAGATGGCCTCCGACGCATCTTTGGTCAATGAGATCCCACTTCCATGCTGTATCCTCAAATTCCATGTCGTAGGCCGCCTCTTTAATTTCTTAACATCAACTTATATGTAAAGCTATCTATATAATTGCTAATGGGCATGATCCTGCACTCCAACTAAATCTTCAGCTGCATCATCTTGTTGGCAGTCACACTGCGACAGGGTACTTCATTTATCTTTATTTCTAGCAACATATACACTTCCTCTTCAATTCACGCATGTTAATCCCTTCGTCCCTATGCAGTTTTCTGTGGATTATTTAGGAACCAAAACAGAGATGATGTCGTGTTGAGTTTTACCATTGTGGGAGAAAAAGGTGAAGAGAATCATGTCAAGTCTTACTCACAATGATGAAGAGAAGTCTGAACAAAAAGAAAACATAGAATGGTTGGAGATGGCACACATCAAGATGGAGGCAGCGCTGCAAATGTCTAGTAGATGGCACATCACTGATAGGCAATTGCTACAGTGCAGAGGACACTCAAACGCGCTGCTCAGGAGTGTGACAACACTTTGCTAAGATGTAAGCAGCAAGCCATTGAAGAGGAACAGATGAGGCAGCAGGTGAGCCAGTCCTCATTTCCCAAACGGATTGCTCATGCTACCAAGTCATTAATATCATCTTTCACCGGAACCAGTAATTGTACTGATGATTCAAGCAGTAGCTTTGCAAATGTCCAAAAATTTGAGAGGTATGCAAATGGCGCAAATGAATTCTTAAAGACCATCCAGTTTGGTGGAGCGCTGCGGAGGTACACGTTCTTCAACCCTGTCATCAGACAGCTTCTTACAGGGAAATCCGTAGGTATCATGCATCTCAGGAACACAGGTTTTATCAGTTGAACTTACGGGCCATGAGCTCTGCAGAGCGTGCTGTAGAGGCAATGATTGGGTTTTTCTTGCCAAGATTTCAGTAAGCTTTAAAAGGGTTTCTATGTAGCATGCATTCTGCGTATCTCTGAAAGCACTGACATATTTGGTGTCATAATGAAGTGTGTGCAGGCAGTTGCACCTCACTTCAAGTTTACAGCAGAAGGTATCAGGAGAAGGCTCATTCAGCTCCTAGTATGGTGCCGTCTCTGTAAATTGATTTACATAGATTTTAAGAGGTGATCTTTTTAATAGGCTTCCCTCTTAACCTTGGTGCATACTCCTCCATCCCAAATTATAAGTCACTTTAACTTTCTAGGTTCATCCATTTAGTTATGTATCTAGATACAATAATATGTCTAGATACATGACTAAATGGATGAACCTAGAAAGTCAAAAGTGACTTATAATTTGGAATGGAAAGTAGATGATATGATTTGTTACTATCTCTATAAATTTACTAGTTATTTTTTTTGAAACAAATACACTGTTGAACTATCTCTGTAAACAAAAGGATTATCTCCTAAAATCATCCTGGTAGTAGTGTAATACTTCTTTTTCATAAACATAGTTAAAAGTTAGAAGCCAAGTTTCACCTATATCAAAACTAAAATATGACTAACAATTTAAGGTTGAGAGAGTATTATATTAGATATATAAGAGAGTATTAGATATAACATGTCATTGTTGGTTGAGGATACAAGACATTATCGGGGCTGCACGTTTGCTTAGGAGTCCAAGACCAGTATCACTGATCGAAGGCTCCTTATTTCTTGTTCTTGATTTTCCTAATAAAGAGAAAACCTTGCTCTATCTAACTGTTTCCAATTTCCAGAGAGTGATATTCTGGTCGTCCGCAGCCGGCGCTGCTTCCGCTTGGGTTCACAATATGCCGGCCCATGAGAGGAGAGCATGCCGGCCTTGACCAGTCCACTGTTGTCCCAGAGGATCGGTCTAACCGGAGGAACTGGGCAGCTGCACTCATTGACATCAAGACACCTTACCGCCGCCGACGGCCAAGGACACCATGGAAATCCATCGCCGACAGACAGCAACATGTTAAAATGTGGTTGGTTGGTTCTTTTCTCTGTATTTTCTGTTTTTTGGTGCTCGGTTTTGCTTCTTCTGCAATCTATTAAGTCTGTTTTATATATATTTTTTATGTCTATTCCATCATCTAGTGAAATTTATTTTATTTACACTACCTAAAAGGACAATATTTTTTCTATTAAGTCTGTAGCAGCCACGGTATCCAAACAGCAATTATTGAAGCGAGACTTTTTGTTTAATGAAAACTACAAGCGAGTGGGATGGAGCTCAAAGGATTTCTTTGTGTTTGAAAAAAGAGCGCAAATGGCCAGGTGATATTTAGCAACTCAAATACTTGCCTTGTTGTGTTAGTAATTATTCACATGTACAGGCATATTTTCCACCCTCCTTTTCCTTTCTCTTTTGGTCAACTGATGTTACTGTCAGGTTTGAACAAAATTGGTCTAGTCTGTCGAATATTCAAGGGACACTAATTGATTGAGCCCATTAAGTCAAGCCCTTCTTTAGTAGTTATTATGTAATTCATTAGTCAAAGTTTTGTTTCTCTTTTGTGGTGGAGCTTGATGACAGCAGGCAAATACAGAGAAAAAAGAGAACTAGCTCTGAAAATTCTGCTCATGAAAGATGGCCCCTTACGCATCTTTTGTCACTAAGATCCCACTTCCATGCTGTATCCTCAAATTCCACTGAGTCTCATCAGCCTCCCGTGGTCGTAAGCCGCCTCTTCAATTTTACGACATTAAGTTATATGTAAACTAGCTATATAATTGCTAATGAGCATGATCCTACACTCCAACTAAATCTTCAGCTGCATCGTTTTGGCAGCCACACCGTGAAGGTACTTCATTTATCATCAATTATTTCTAGCAACATATACTCTCCCTCTTCAATTCATGCATGTTAATCTCTTCGTCCCTACGCAGTTTTCTGTGGTTTATTGAGGAACCCAAACAGAGATGATGGCATGTTGAGTTCTACCATTGAGGGGGAAAAGCGAGAATCATGTCAGGTCTTACTGACAAGGATGAAGAGAAGTCTGAGCCAAATGAAAACATAGAAAGGTTGGAGATGGCACACATCAAGATGGAGGCAGCGCTGCAAGTGTCTAGTAGATGGCAGATCACTGATAGGCAACTGCTACAGTGGCAGAGGAGACTCAAACGCGCAGCTCAGGAGTGCGACAACGCTTTGCTAAGATGCAAGCAGCAAGCCATTGAAGAGGAACAGATGAGGCAGCAGGTGAGCCAGTCCTCATTTCCCAAACGGATTGCTCATGCTACCAAGTCATTAATATCATCTTTCACCAGAACCAGTAATTGTACTGATGATTCAAGAAGTAGCTTTGCAAATGTCCAAAAATTTGAGAGGTTTGCAAATGGTGCAAATGAATTCTTAAAGACCATCCAGTTTGGTGGAGCGCTGCGGAAGTACACGTTCTTCAACCCTGTCATCAGACAGCTTCTTACAGGGAAATCCGTAAGGTATCATGCATCTCAGGAACACAGGTTTTATCAGTTGAACTTACGGGCCATGAGCGCTCCAGAGCGTGGTATAGAGGCAATGATGGGGTTTTCTTGCCAAGATTTCAGTGAGCCTGAAAAGGGTTTCTATGTAGCATGCATTCTGCGTCTCTCTGAAAGCACTGACATATTTGGTGTCATAATGAAGTGTGTGCAGGCAGTTGCACCTCACTTCAAGTTTACAGAAGAAGGTATCAGGAGAGGGCTCATTCAGCTCCCTACCCAGGATTTTTGCTGGGATTCACCTTACAGAGAAAGTGAATTTTGGGTCAATGTACACAACACTATGACACAGTGGCACCGTCCAAATCCTTTCTGTTGCAGTGAGCACAGGCATCATCCTACCTCCTCTTCTAGCTCCAGTAACACAGTGGCACCTTCGTCAAGGTTGCTGTCGAGTTTATTTCCAGAGGAGGTTATTAACATGCTTTTGAAGTGGCATGTCCCACTCTCTGATCATGGCACTGACAGTATGGGTTTAACTGATGTACGTGGAGGATGTTGTTCTCCAAATTCAGAATTGCACGCTCTTAAGCTAGGAGTTCTATTCATACCCCATGAATCTGCTGAGGACATAGATCCTACAGTTGAGAACTATGCTCTGGAGGTAATTGATGGAAAGAAACAAGGAAAGCTACACAAGAATGCAAATCTAGAAGACTTGGGTGATAAGTTGTTGCCAAGGGCCATAGATTACCTCCACCAGAATTCTGAATCCAAGACGTACCAAATGTCCTTGAATTCTAGACATGGCACTGCTCATCTTTGTGTGGAAAAAGCAATCACAGAAATCCAAACAGCTGGTATGGTAAGAAGTGAAGCTCCTAGGCGTGCTCAGAATAAAAGGGAAATAAACCTCCAGCAAGACAGAGAGCGATGGAAGCGGCTGTCTGATGACTTGCTGAGGCTGTGGGTTGTGCGTGGATCTGACAAGCTACAAAGCTCAATCATGGACACACGTAACTTTAGCCTAACGGCACTTCATTCAAGACCAGCACTGGGCTCCCCCTACACTTTCATTGTATTGCCTTTGTGCTCGAAGAGTACCTAAGGAGCTTGCTGATTCCTTTCCCTTGATGCTCATTTTGCATACAGCTTGAGCCTTTGTTAAGCTTATTAGCAAATTTGAACAATTCAGAATTTTTGTGGTGTCTGTCTTGCCACCACTGCATTCAATAGAAAGTTACAAAGATAGTTGACCAAAGAGGGTGATGTTTGTCGCCTATCACCATCTCTCAAGTGTTAATTCGATATTAATCATGCATAGCTATATTTTTAGGAACTCCATGATAGTCTCAATTGCAGTTGCAGTTTTTAATGTAGTAATACATTGCAGTTGCAGTTAGGAACCATTAGAAGGAACAGAGTAGCTCCCCTCCATCTTGATTTGAGAGAAGACTGAAACTCCTGAAACGGGGACTACCCGAGCTAATGATAGAGGCAAGAACACTTTCCGGCCAAGTCCCATTAATTGATCATAACGATATCGTGGAAACGCAGCACGGACCTATATATATATATATAGAAACAGAAAAAGAAGAACCTTGAAACTAAACCAGATCGAACAAGATGGAGCTGCTGTTCGAGCTAAAGGACGACATCGATCTTAAGTTCTATGACCGGTATGCTGCCTTCCATCTGACAGGTCCTGCTGCAGTCTGGTTCCACAGACTCTCCCGGAGGAGGCCGCTGGTTGAGTGTGTTGTGTTCACCCACTACCGTGACGCGACCGGACCGCCCATCATCACCAACACCACCGGAGAGTTCCCGCCTCCTGCTCAGGAGGGCGGGCTGAACGACTACAGCGATGCCTTCGAGAGCTATGCGACCCGCATGGACCTCGAGCCCGGCTTCACCGCGTCCCACCTTTTCATCGGTGGTCTACACGACACGCTTTGTACGGTGCTCGAGTGGTTCGAGCCACGTTCGATGGAGGAGGCCATCGACCTTGCATGTCGCTCTGACGATGAGCCGCCGGCGCCCGGCCAGAGGATGCCGACGACCATCGCAGAAGGGACAACGTCACCGACGCCGACACCGACATCGGCGCTGGGCTGGCTAAGCGGGCGCCAGGACACCAGCGCCTGGTCGCTGCCATGGAGGCGATCGACGACCGGACATCGAGCGACCTCCTCTCCGAACTATACCGGGTACCTCGACGAACCGGGGAGCTCGGCATCATCGCAAAAGCGCCATCGAGCTTCAGGCAACTACCTCCGAGTGGAACCTCTACAATGACATTGTGAGGTACTTCCACCGCTACTACATCCCTGCAGCTTTGGAGCTCCTCCAGAACCTTCTCCTTGAAGGTGGTGTTCCCCTGCATGGCGTCGTAGTGGGCTTCCACCTCCCGACTCGTCCATGCGAAGACCAGGCGTTCATGGCAAGCGTACTTCTACTCATGGAGCGCCGAACATCAAACTCGATGACGTGACGGTGCTCCTCTTGGCCAGAGTTCCTCGGCATCGACAACGTCAACATCGACGCAGGGTGTCACAGCGCCCCAGGTTGGGCCGCCCGTCAAGACGGCCGTGTGACCTCCTCTACGGTCACCTCCTTCACCTCCTCGTCTTCGGTCGTCTCTACTCGACATGTGTTCTGCGAGCACATCCACGCCTAGGTAAATGTGTCGTGCACATACTACTTCCAGCACCCACCGGTACGCGGCGCTAGACACTAGAGTTGTCTAGCATTCTCGGCGCCTCGGTGATGAGACGCGCATGGATGGATCTACTTCGGCAACCTGCACTTCGACTTCTCCTTCGACGACACGGACGCTACGGTCTGCAACGACGCCAACGACAAGTTGGGTCCCCTCATCCTCGCCACGGACCCGGCGTGGCGGCGTTGAAAGGTCCTAATGGCTGAGAGTGGTGAATAGCCTATAAAAAAATTCTACAACACTTAAGAGACACAGTTAGTAAATAAGATGGCGAAGCGTATCCAGCGATGCTACAAACTAACTATGCAAGCCACCTAGCAATTCAAGCAATTCTAATGTCTCTAATCACACATAATTGCTAAGATGTTATGTTACTCCTAGGTGATCAAGCTAGGTTAACTAATTTACCTCTAGAAGCACAACTAGCTAAGTAAACTCAGCAAACTATGCAAGGTAAACAAGTAAAGGTAATGCGATGTGAGCTAGAATACAATACCAACGGAGTTGAGTAGGGGTTGTGGCCAATCACCGATGTCAATGAAATCTCCAACGAGAAAAGCACACTTGACATGATGACTTTTTCACCGAGGTTCACGTGCTTGCCGGCACGCTAGTCCCCGTTGTGGCGATACACCCACTTGATGATTCACAAGCTTAATGGCCGGTGCCAAATCCCACGGTGGGAGCTCAATGAATCACTCACAAGAGGGGATCCAGAAGCCATGAGCAATCCACTAGTGACTCCTTTCACGAATCTCCCGCGGGTAAGGATCAACCCCTCACAAGTCCACCGGTGTGGCCTCGAACAATCACCAATCGAGCTCAACACCACCACGAACTCCAAGCCGCTAGGGAACCAAGCAAATTCCCAAGATAACAAGAATCCCGCAGCTCCTCCCAGGATCAAGTGCCTCTAGATGCAATCAACAATGCAATGCACTTGGATTCTCACTCAATCTCACCAAAGATCAAAATTAGGCAAGAGAGATGAGTGGAGGGGAGTTTTCTCGGCTCACAAGAGAGTTAGAATGATCAAATGTGCAAGAGGGAGCTCAAATGACCGGCCACACACATATATATAGGCTCCACCATGAAATAGAGTCGTTGAGGTTCAAAACGCGCCTCTGCCGCGACGACGGCCGGGGCGCTCCGTCATGAGTCCGGTCAGATAAAACAAACGCCTGGTCCCACACGCGGACAGTGAGGCAGTGTCCGGTCGTAGAGTCCGGTTGCCGACCGGACACACCGGGTTGCCTAGAGTGCCGATTCCGACCTCTCTGGAATCGACCGGACTCGGGCGACCGGGCGCTCCGGCTTGCACCTCCCGTGTCCGGTCAAGAGTCCGGTCGTCGGTTTCTCCGAGAAACTTCGTCGTTCATTATCGCCTTTGCTCCAACTTGCTACCCAACAAGTATACCAACTTGAGCGGGGAGGGTTAGCAAATATTCTCCGACAAATTACATCCGGCGCAATAGAAAATAGGCATCTCATTTTCTCAAAAGCGACGAATCCCGCCGAGCTTGCTCGGCAGGAGGATGAGCGGTACCCAAACCCAACTCAACCCTGCAAACCACCTCCGCCTTTGCAAATGTGCCAACACCACCAAGTGTACATCTCCATGTGCATGTGTGTTAGCAATTTCACAACCAATTTCAAAGGCGAAGTTAGTGCACTAGATTATAAATGCATATGCAAGTCAATATGAACCTCGATGCACTTCATCATCGGATTAGCCGTGGCATTCCCTCTTGGTAGTCGGCTATCTATCCAAAATGTGATCACACTCTTTATAGTGTCTTGATCACACCTTTGCCTTGAACTCGGGTCCTTTCCTTTCCAACACGTGAGTTTGGATGATCTACCATGTCCATCATCAACGTCCATGCCCATGACCATGTAGCTCCACATCATCCATACAATCCTATCTCTTAAGCACACTTAGATCAAAGGATTAGCATAACAAAGTATCATCAATTATCAAAACCAAACATGAGATTTCAGACGTCCCCAATCGGCACGCCTTCGCGCCAACATGGTGGGTTGGGCGGCACGTGGACGCGCCGCCCGCGTCGAACGGTAGGGAGGTGTAACGTCGGGATTTGGGCCCATCAGGATTGGCCTTGGGCACCCCAACCGGCGACGGTCGGCCCACGAGGGGCGGCGTCGCCGCCGCCACCGCCACGTCATCATCGTTCAAGCTCGTCTTCATCTCGTCATCACGATAGGATTATCTTATGACTTTTGGTATGCAAATGGATATTCCAACTCTATAAGAAAAACTCTTATTAGGAAATAAACAGGATTGCCGGTAAAAGGTATTCCAGTCATATAAGGAAACCTTTAGAGATTGCTTTGGATTACAAGTCCCACTAGGAGAGCTATATAAGTAAAGGGTCTGCATCTCTCTTAGGGGAACAAACAATAAAGAAATAATCTCTTGCCTCTCTCTCTCACCACCGCCCCCCAGCCCCCTGCGTGCCGCCGCCCGCCGCCACGCCGCCCTCGTCCCCTACCGCGACCGCCACTCAACCGACCCCCAAGGCCACAACCACCGCCCTCACGCCACGCCGCCCGGTCGCCGCCGACATGTCAAACCGCCCAATCTATCCGGTCTGTGACAAAAATATACTCCAAGAACCTATTTAATTGAATATCTAAATATAGACATCCTCTATTCGAATTTCTCGATAGCAAAAAAAAAAAAGCAAGGAAACTCTCCAAATTACAACCTGTTAGGCGTACAAGAGATATGGCAAACGACTTTTGCTCAAGTGACCATCTGAATGACTGTCGTCTATACAATAAATTTTGGAAACACAATTGGAGATGCTTAAATTCTATCGAAATCTGTTGTCGTTTGCTGCATTTTTTTTTATGACAGCCGACAGTCGCCGGCTGCCCAGCACCAAGAGTCCCACTGACACCTGGGCCCTACTCGGCAGAATCTCTCCCTTTGTAGAGCAGGGGCAGATCGAGGAATCCCCAAGAAACCAAACAGTCCGCCATCGTCAATCTCCCCGATCCAGACTCCAAAGACCAAGCGAGATGGCGCCGCTTCCGCCGCCGGAGCTCATGCACGACGTCATCGGTGAGATCCTCCTCCGCCTCCCTCCTGGGGACCCGGCGTGCCTCGTCCGCGCATCCCTCGTCTGCAAGCCCTGGCGCCGCCTCCTCTCCGATGGCGCGTTCCTCCAGCGGTACCGAACCTTCCACCAGACGCCGCCCCTGCTCGGCTTCTTCCAGGACCAGTACCGCAAGGGCACAGGATCCGTTCCCCGGTACGTTCCCACCATACAGGCGTCGCCGGTTCCCCAGCCAGCAATCGGTGTCGCCGGCGCCAGCCACACCAGCTCCTCCCGTTACCGTATCGTTGACTGCCGCCACGGCCGCGTGCTGTTCCAATCCGAGCTCCGCCAGCCATCACTGATGTTCACCGTCTGGGATCCTATCACCGGCAATCAGAGGCGCATCCCCCCTCCGCCTGTCCACCCGTACAATGACAACACTGAATTCATGGCTGCTGTGCTTTGTGCCGTGGACGGCTGCAACCACCTCGGATGCAGCGTGGGGCCTTTCGTCGTGCTTATCGTGGGCTTATATTACGGCGAGGAAGATGATGACGGATTCGCTGACGACGGAGATCGGGTCGCATGGGCTAGACTCTACTCATCAGAGACTGGCGTGTGGAGCGTGTCAACCTCGGTTGTTGTCGAATCCAATTCCTACATCGATATTTATGTGCAGCCAAGTCTGCTCGCCGGAGACGCAATCTACTTCCTCTTTCAAGATGGTGAAAGTATCCTCAAGTATAGCTTGGTCGGGGATGTCCTATCAGTGATGAGCGTGCCGCCCAAGGATGAACCAGATTTCATCTTGGTGGCACAGGACGGCGAGCTTGGAGCCGCCACTGTGGAGGGCTACAGCTTGCACTTGTGGTTGTGGCGAACTGACTGTGATGGCGTTGGGGAGTGGGCAAGGTGCAGGGAGATCGAGCTTGCTGTGATGATCCCATTCTCGATTGGTGACCCCTCGACTGTGTTTCATTTGGCTGGCTTTGCGGAATTTGCGGGTTCAGTTTTCGTCAGTAGAAATGATGACATCTTCACTGTTGATCTGAAGTCTGGCCAGGTCACAAAGATAGGCAGGAGAACAAATTACAACCCCATCTTTCCTTTCACGAGCTTCTACACTCCTGGTAAAAGTTTTATTTGTGTACATTTATATGACTCAATATTTATTCAGACTCTTGCAAAATTAGAGCTTCAGAGATATTGTTCTAGTTAGTGGTGTGACAATATGGATGATTGAAAGTTCGATAAAAAAAAAGAACCTGTGGAATTTTTAAAATGAAATCTCAGCAATGTAGGGTGTTGCTACTAACTTGTTAAATGGTTTACTAAGACAAAAAGTTAACATATGTGTTGCGCCACTTGCTGATCTATATTGTGTTAAGACCTTTGTGGCCATTCTAAATTCACATGTTCCAAATCTCAGTCCTGCAACTAGCAACATTTCATATAAATGTGAGATTTTTCTGCTATATATGTTATTTTTATTATGCTTTTCTTTTTCAGATCTTGTTATGACTGCAAGATTGCAATTGCCAATGTGGACTGGTTGATGTGGGGAACTTGCAGGTGCTTGAGATGTTCTGCACCATTTCTCAGTTAGGAAAGAGCATCCTATTATGTTTTTTTCTAGTATGTTTTGTCTTCAAAAATTTCTGAGTCCATAATTACAGACCAAGAAGATCAATGTTTCTGATGTACTTATATGCTTGTCTGATACTTAACGCCCAAATCATGTTCACTGGCCTGATTAAAATTTCATTGTGATGTGCCGTTGTCTTCTCTTCTTTTTATGAAAAAGAATATGTATGATTGATTGAATTGTTATATCTTGAAAATGATTTGCATGGTTTAGCTAGGCAGTGCTTTCAGAAGATTTTTACACAAGGCATTGGATACATTTTCATTACTGCATCCAAAATGGATTGAAGTTAAGCTGTTATGTTTCAGTTTTTGTATGTCATGTTTTGCTCAAGTGCTGCATAAGCCAATTTTTTTTTTTTTAAAAAAAAATCATTTTGAAATCTTGGGCTTAAAATTTGGATATAGAAGGGAAGCAACCAATGAAAGGAGCAGAGAGGTTGCTCTGTTTTCTCTTTTGTAGGCAATCTGAAGCACACATTTAAATGGCAACCTTGTTGCCATGAAAACTGCATATCTCATATATATGTGTGGTTTTGATCTCGTGTTCACAAGATTTTAGAATTCAATAATTTAGAGTATGCAAATGCCAAATTGACACTTCTGGTTATGACGTTCTCATCCATCCATCAGCTTGAAGTGTATTTGCTCCTCTTAACACATTGCAGAGACTTGAAGTGTTTTGTGTGGGTAATGTGATTGTTCTCAGTTGTAAGTTATTAAAGGCAATCTTGGGTATGTCGCATGTTTGTTTGGACAAATTTCCTGATAATTATTGTTTAGCACCAAGATTAATTATTCTGGTAATGTCTGAAGCAATTGCAGCAAAGATTGCCTCTATTTGGGTAGCTAACCAGATACCCAAATAAAAGCGCATGGTTGTCATCATCGATAAAGACAAATTGGATCTCACTATCTCGAACCACCGTACAATAAGATTTAGGGCTTATTGGTCTCACACCACTCATATTTTCGCTTGTTTTGGTCCACACCACCGAAACTTTACTAATTGGTCTTACACCATTGAAATTTTACACTTGTTTGAAATACGACATTCTATACGCTTTTGGAGGCTTTGGACCCATCTGCAGTGTATGTATTTTCGTATTTCCCTTCTTGCCCCCTCCCACTCCACTCACAGCCAAAGTCACACATGCATGTGCTATTCCGTATTTCCTTTTTTTTTAAATGGAAGCATGCTGCATTTAGATGGCGATGGCTGGCTGGTAATGGACGCATGCATTCATATCAAGAACCGCATGCAAGTTATTATCTAAATCTCCTATATAGAGCTCCCCAACTATTGAGCAGGGGGTCTCTCGCCTTTCTAATTGGTCCCGGAATTGATAACTGAAAAACTGATTAAAAACTGAAATCGTAGTTTTTTCTCCGTTCGCGTGAAAGTGTTGTGTCCTGGGCTCTTTCCCCCGTAGCTTTGCGCGTCACCTCAATATCCGTTTCTAGCCTCGACTTCCTTCCCCGACCCGTGCGTCCGTTTTCCCCTGCTCGCGCATGCCCGCCGCCCGGACAGAAACAGATCGAGGCCTTTCCGCGTCGCCATCCCAATCGTCTTCGCCGCTTCACCTTCGACCCTTCATCTGCTTACGGAGGCTACGGTGGTGTTTTATTTAAAGCGAGGCTCGCCACTCACCCGAGCCGGGCGCCCTCTGTTCCACCGGCAAGCGCGCGCCACCGAAACCACGAGCTCGCCGCAACCAAGCGCCTCGCGCCCTGCTCAGCCGTCGCAACGTGCTCAGCAGCGCGCATCATCACGCGGCCGAGTCAGCCTCGCACCTTAGCCGCGATCGCCGTCGCCACGACGCTCCACGTCCTGACCGTGCTCCACGGCGCCTCCGCCGCGCGGCCGATGGCAGGCCGCGGCATCATCCGGGACGGCGACGTCGTCGGCGCAGGCGCTGGCGCCGGCTGCTGGGCATCACCAGCGGCGCGCGGCGGCGGCGGCGGGCGTTAGAGACGGGAAGTGGCTGCCGTTCGCGGGCGTGCACCACCACCTGCCGGTGGCCACGGCGTACTGGGCGCACAGACCGGTGCCGTGGGTCGGGGCCGGCTACTTGGGCGGTGCAGGTGCAGGCGCCGTGGAGGGCGGCGAGGGGAGGAGGTCGTTCGGGACCGGGAACGGCGCCACCGGCCGTCGTCCGAGCGCGACGGGACGACCACCACCATGCGAGGAGTCAGCCTGTCTCGCCTGCCACGCCGTGCGCTGGTCAACAGCAGCGCTCAGCAGCCGCCGGTGACCTCTGCCCTTCTCTGCTTCCTCCCACCCTTTATTTCTCTCTCTCCGCGTTAACAGACACGAAGGACCGTGAAGCAGGGAAGCAGGGAAGGGATAAGCCTGGCCACGTCGCTTGGTCCAATAAGGGCATGCCACGTCACTACGGTGGGACCCGACTGAAAGTTAATCAAATCACCTCCTCACGCTGGTCCTATCCTATAAACTTGGACTTGGTTCAGGTACGCCCAAGAATTCAGCACATCCATATCCATCAGCAGGCCATGCGGAGGTACAACCGTCGAGAAGCTCGTCAAAAAATGGCCCCACCAGCCCTGGCCCACATGTCAGCTGTAAAAGTATTGCTAGGTATAGCCTGGGAAACAAAGGACATGATATCATAAAAATTTTACTTATGATCATTGTATTTTTCTTAATTTCCCGCAAAGAACGCCTTGGGAGGCTCCTCTAGTTATTCATAACAAATGTATCAATTATATCAAGCACCGCACAGCACGTCCCTTCACGGCGCTGGGAGGGGCAGGATGGGAAATAATGAAATACAAGTACCGACAAGGGCCCAAAGTCTCTAAAAGCGTATAGAATGACGTATTTCAAACAAGAGGAAAATTTCAATGGTGTGAGACCAATTAGTAAAGTTTCAGTGGTGTGAACCAAAACAGCGAAAGTTTCAGTGGTGTGAGACCAATACAGCCGGTAACATTTGGTGCGTCAGCAAGGGTTTCTGTAGTACAAACGCACCTTTTTCCTAGAATGCTCCACCAGCCTTACTTCACGTAGTGGTACTTCCAATGCAGCATTTGTAACAATGCTGGAAACACTCCAGTAGGAAATCTAGCGTGCCTCAAACTTGTCACCAGCTTCTGGCGGTAGTGGCATTCAAACAAGACCACCTGTCGAAGATGCCAATAGGAGAAGAATTTGTGTATGGACCACAATGATCTCCCTCTCATGTTTGTTTTTTTTTTTTGCACAATGATCTCCCTCTCAAGTTTGTTTTTTTTTTCTAGATTTTGATTCAAAAATATTAGGACCCTTGTTTTTATGCAACTTATTTTTGAAGTATTACATAATGTTAGAGTAATAGAATTAGTACCATATCGTCTACCCATGTGGGGTGTACTCCTATGTACTCTATATAATCAGCCAACGAGGCTCAATGCAATATATTCATTATCCCACCAATTATATTCTCTTTCATGGTATCATTCGCCTAGGTTTAGATCCTAACCCTAGCCACCACCGCTTACGCACCCACGAGTCCCTGGGGAGAGGTCGATCTCCACCTGGCGGCGCCCTCGCTTAGGCGCCCGATCCTATTGATCCGCCGCCATTGTCATCGTGGGCGTAGTAGATTGGGATCTCCCCTACGACCTCGTCGGCCGCCGCCGCCACCACGATCTTCGTCGCGTGGAGGCCGATGGATCTCGCCCGTCCCGTGTTGTCGTGGTGGCTTCGGGCCCGCACACGCCTCGACCAAGCCGCAACCATGGAGGCAAAGCAAAGTCCGGGCGTGTCGCATTTGTTAGGCGGATCTACCCATCACCATCAATCCCGCCGGCGCATCCGCCGCCGCCATGACGCCTCGCCGGTACCCCCCCCTCGCCGCTTCTTTATCTTTTTTGGTTGCCCGATCACCGATCGGGATTGAGTCGCCCACCGCCCGTCGACCTCGCGCGAACTACTCCCGGCCGGGCGCGTATTGACACCATCACCGAGTATTATGTCCATCTTCTCCGAGTAATAGAGCTGCTCCCCTGTGTCGCCTCATCGGGCTACAGCACCCGCCCGTGTGTCCACTTTGCCATTGCATCTACATCGTCATTTGTTGTGCATCGACAGCTATGTTGCGTTTCTAGCCGTCCGCGAGCCGTGCTTGATGACGTGTCCGCTTCCGTCTGCACAAGATCTTCGTCCTGCTAATTGGGTCTTCGTCATCGAGCTGCCGCTACCCTCGTCGTAGCTCAGCCTAGCTCGCTAGCCCTCGCATCGTCGCTGAGCCACACTCGCCGATGCGTCGCTACTGCACTGCTTCTACTTCGTCCGCACAACCACGTCACCAGTGTCACCATGGTTGGGCCCCTCTACCTTGTACGCCTGGTATTGGCAACACCGACGCGTGCTTTCATCCCCGACGTGTTGCCGATCCGGCAAATCCAGCCCTGCCTCGGATCCCATGCAGCTTGACTGCATTGAGTTTGGCATCGACACTCCCGTTCCCACCCGTCTACCTCGATTGCGTCATCGCCTTTCTTCTATGTCTACGATGGCCCTGACTACGTCGACTTTGGCATCGCCTCCTCCTATGACGACGCCTCAACGGCGTCTCCGTCACCACCTTAGTGTAGCACCATCGACCACGAAAAACCCGACCACAACTATGTCGATTGCGGCCATCTTTGTGATGTAGAGTCGACCAATTTATAAGAAGTCAAGTATAATTCGCAATTACCAAGCAATCGCAAGTCTACACTTGAGTCCATATAAACTCGGTATTCGAAATCTCGTAGTGATTTCAAACTCATCAACAACACAACAGGATCGTTGAGCTCGGTAGTAAAATCCGCGGGTATTTCAAACCAAGTTCGATATATTAAACATCGAGTGCGAAGTATAATTTATTACAAACTCAGGTTCAAGTACGGAAGCGATAGTTTCAAAACCAAATAGTCTTTTAGCGAAAAACAAATATAAAGTAGTGCCGGTAGATAGTCATCCCCTCAGCAAAGATGAGACAAGGATATAGAGTTGCCTTGCCCTCGGCCTTACTCGTCATCAACAGAAAACAAACAAGTCTTACGGTACCCATGGTACACATGCTCACCCGCAACAACGGGAATAAAACCCCTCGAGTACAAAATACTCCGGCTAGACTTACCCATCCAAAATAAAATAAAAGACTCCAAGGATCATGCTAGGCTTTATCGGGAGTTTAGGCGACTCACATTAATTTCACAAATAAGGTTGTTTAGTGAGCCTATACATACTACTGTTCTTTTCTAAGTTAAAAGGGTTATTTATTTACTTACATAACCATAAATCTGTATAGTCAAGATTAATCATTGCTCAATAGAATAAATAACAAAGATAAGTAACTTGATCGAATTATATCACCGCATATGATAATTAACATATATTGTAATAATTAAGACTACATTGCCGTGGGCGCACCCGGGTTTCTATACCCTCGACACAAACCAGGTCTACTTTGCAAAGGCAGACCCGATCACTCCCGGGGCGTTACGGGACGTAAAGTCTCGGTCTTGCCGGCTACCCCCTCCTTCTCGAGCACCCAAGTGAGCGTAAGCAAAACGAGTACGACCCCCTCGTGCGCATCTTCTTGTGCCCGATTAACCACACCAACCATCACCAAAGGAGGAGCGATAAAGCGAGCATGGCGGGCCCCTAACATTCCCACGAGCCGTGGCTCATGACCCCGCGGAGCCTACTAAATGCCGTGCGTTCAACTTCCGACCACATTCCGACAAAGTATGAGTCCTTAACCGATCGGATGGAAAGACCACAAGTTCCATCCAATCTATCATGTTTTACTTAAGCGGGTTCTCAACGGCCAGACTTGACAATCACCCATGCGATTGTGCACAACATTTCCTCAAGTGACCGGAATCATTTGTCTCTTTGCAATCATGATACGCGAGCATTAACCTAGACCTCTATATAGGATAGGGCAACTTTCAGCAAGGATCATAATGCATCAACGGTTTCAACCAATTTCCTAAACTTAATGCATAAAACATATAAAAGACTCAAGTCAAGTTAATTGGAAGAATTAGGAAAGGGCAGAATGCTCCGGGGCTTGCCTCGCTGGAACGTCGCGGGCACGTGCTCACGGGCACTCAGGCGGTCGTCCCCACATCGACTCTTCTTCTCCGATGGCTCCTCCGGACTGCACTCCCCAGATGGTGAAGCTCTCCCGTCTGCTCCTCGATCAGCTCCTCGAACCCTTCTCCCGATCCTGTGATGATGCATATGATGGAGAAAAGATATAATTACGATTACATGAATATCAACTTGCAATAAGTAGAATATGTATGATGGATGGATGCTTCATGATGTAAGCTATTAGTAAGTGCATATCTCTACGGTAGAAACACGATAAATTTTACACAAGAACCCTAATAACCTACACCAAATCAAAACATCTCAACTCACAAATCAACAGAAAATGACAGCCCGACATGCTTTGTCACTAAAACAATCACACAAGGAGTTCTACAACTCCAAATTCAGCGAACTAGGACTCTATGGAAAGCTAACAAAATTTCCTACAAAACATTCCACATCACTCAGAACTGAATCTGATCCTAACAGCCTCGAAATTAAGGAAAACAGAGACTCTGTTTTCAACTCAAACATCACACACAACCTCCATAACTCACAAACTACTCATGCAACTTATTTCAAACTTAACCAGCAAGTAAACCAAGTAATTATCTACCAAATAAACCTACTAGACATATCAAAAGATAATCTAAAGCACATAAAATAACATGCCCTAGCAAACACTACACTTGCACCCTATAATTAAATAAATGCTAGGAACAAGAAAATGTCAAAACTACTAAGCTGACCAAACCAAGCTCACTAACAGATCCTATTCATGCTAGAAACACATAATAAAAATACTAATACACACCATCTTCATATAAACACATATTTCTAGCCTATTTTCCATGCATCATAAATATGATAAATGCATAACTACTTCAGAAAATTCTACAAAAATTACCAGAGCATCCTACTGGAATATAACAGCTACCATAAAAATCTCAGGGCAAGATCATGCTCATACAGTCCTACACAAAAATGACAAGTTTAGACCAAACCTAAGCATGAAAATACTTTGTACTACGAAAAGTGTCGACAACAGATTTTTTGAGTATGATAAGCTTCTAGAACCTATGAAACACCAACACATCAAGTCTCACATCCAAAACCCTAATATTTATTTTTCTATGAATTTCTAAAGATCACGTGGCAATTAGCACATAAATAGAAAATCACATTTCTTCCACAGAACATACTATGCATGATATTTTTCATGGATTCTACTCACAAAAACAAGCACTTTTTTGAACAGAAAGCATATTTTTATCTTGCACAAATTAAAAGATATGATTTTCCTTAATTTCCATGCATTTCTAGCCATAAATAAAACTCTATATAAAAGTTATCAGAAAATAGGATTTCATAATTTTATACTGTAGCCTATCCTATAACAAGCATGACAAAATTTGTCTCACTCAAAAAGGACTCAAAATGACCAAGTTATGAATTTTCCAAGCTTTTCATTCAAATCGAAAAACAGAAAAGAAAAAGAAAAAGAAAAAGGCGCGGGGCCTGCGTGTCAGCGACACAGAACAGAACAGGCGCGCGGGCGGGCGGGTCGGTCGGCGGATCTTCGCCGGCGGTGACCAAAATCACGCAAACCAGCTAGCCTAAAAGCATCTACGCGACGAGGCGGGGCGTGTTGGTGCACTTCGGTTTGCTTAAAACCGACTACAAACGGCGACGACGGGCGTGACGGCGGCTCCGCGGCGGCGCGGGTGACGGCGGACCGCCGTTCTCCGGCGATTGACGGCGAACCAAAGGCCGTTCACCGACTCTAGACATCTAACTAAGACATGCAAGCAAGATTGGAGCCCAACGGAGCAACGACGGCGACAAACCAAACGCGACGGGCGGCGGTGCTCACGGGCAGCTCGTCGGGCGACGACGCGGCCCCGTCGAACGGCGGCCCGATCTACTCATCCATCTAGCTCGAGCTCAAGCAACCCTAGGCGACTCTAGGACGTGAGAAAGAACGAGCTAACGCGATTAACGAGCTCAAACGGCGGCTTGCCCAGCCCGGCGGCCATGGCGGGCGGCGCTCGCCCGGCGGGCTTCGGGATGCGGAAATGGGGTCCGCACCTCGATCTTTACCTCGATTCGATGATGGCCTTAGGTAGAGTAGCTCATGGCGGCGCTAGGGATTCGATTTGGGGTGGATTGGTGCGGTGACGATGGCGGAACACGGCGGCGGAGCTCGGGATCGGCGGCAATGGCGCTTCGGCGGCGGCGTTCGCGCGGCTCGGGCGGTCGGCGGCGGCGGGGAGTGGAGTTAGGGTTAGGGGCGCGGCGCGGACGCGCGCGTTTTAAGCGTGGGCGTGGCTGTCCAGGCCGTACATCGGCGGCTGCGCTGCGCGCGCCGTCGCCCCGCCGGCCGGCCGACGGCCGGCCGATACCCCCCCCAACTCGTTTTTTTCTCGAGTCAGCGTCAGTTCTTAACCTGTGCCTCGAGATCCGTGCGGAATTTGGAAAAAGTCAAAACATCAACTTTGTAGATAATTTCATAAGCTACAAAATACTCAATATGAACTTTTTCTAATTCGGCCTAGATTTGAAACTAAAAATTAAAAACAGCAAGGTCAAATCAAACTAGTCAAAACAGAGTTTGAATTTGACTCAAATTTGACCCAAACTGTTGGGCACTATTTGAACCATTTCCAAACCTTTTCACAAGAAACTTATAAAAGATCATTTGCTCTACATAAAAGTACTTCATTTCATCTATAGAAACTTTTTGCTGGAAACACTTCTATCAAGCACTTTTTTGAAAGGAGTTTCAAAATGGGTCAAAGAGGTTTGACCACTAGGGCAGATTTAAAATAAAATTTCTAAGTTGAAACTCAAGCTCAAACATGGTCCTAAATTATGTCAAAAATATATCTAGGCACAATCTAGGTCCAAAACATCATTATAGCTAAGATCCTATAGTAGCTAGCTCAAACAAGCATGAAATGAGAGCAATTCAAAGTGAATGCTATTAACACATGATTATGCATGAAATGATGATGATGCTGTGCAAATGATCATGCTTTCAAGATGCTTAACACCCAGGGTGTTACAAATCTTTCCCCTAAAAAGAATCTCGTCCCGAGATTCGGCGAAAACTAACCATTTGTGATAAAACTGCGGGTAGTTCCTCAGAAGATATTCATCCGTTTCCCATGTTGCATCATTCTCTCCGTGATTTCCCCAAAGGATCTTATATTGCTTCACTACCTTGCCTCTAGTAGCTCTCTCCTTGGTGTCTAGTACCTTTGATGGTTCTTCATAATAGGTTAGATCTTGACTTATCTCAACATTCCGAATTGGCACGTGTTCCTCGGGAACTCTCAAACATTTCTTCGGTTGTGATACGTGAAAAACATCAAAAATTCTTTCCATCTCCCGTGGTAACTCGCAACTGATACGCTACCTCTCCCTTGGTGGCTAAAATTTTATAGGGGCCTCTGAACCTAGGCGCTAACTTTCTCTTTACTCAAAAGCGCTTACTACTCGTTTCATTGGCGACACCTTTAAGTAAACGTAGTCACCAACGTTGAACTTAATGGGTCTTCTACGTTTGTCTGCATAGCTCTTCTGTCGGTCTTGAGCGGCTTTCATGTGCTGCTTAATTATTCTCACCTTCTGCTCAGCCTCATCTATCAGGTCAATGCCATAGTAGGGTCGCTCTCCTGTCTCTATCCAGTTCAAGGGTGTTCTGCATTTCCTCCCATACAATGCTTCAAAAGGCGCCATCCGAATACTGGCTTGATAACTATTATTGTATGAAAATTCTGCATAAGGCAACCATTTGTCCCAAGAACCTTTTGCTGACAACACACACGCCCTTAGCATATCTTCTAGTATTTGGTTTACTCATTCTTTTTGGCCTGTGGTTTGTGGGTGATAAAAGCGGAACTACGAAGTAATTTGGTTCCTAAGGCTTCCCTGTAGGCTCTCCCAAAAAACGATTGGTCCAACTCGATCCACGATCCGACACTATTGATTTAGGTACCCCGTGCAAACGAAGTACATGGGCAATGTATAGCTCTGCGTATTGGTGGGGCTCGTATCTTATGTTAATCGGAATAAAATGGGCAACCTTGGTTAAACGATCCACAATCACCCAAATAGAGTCAAATCCCCTCTGGGTATGTGGCAATCCAACAATTAAGTCCATTGTGATCTCATCCCATTTCCAATCGAGAATTGGCAATGGTTGCAACAATCCTGCAGCCTTCATATATGTACGGCTTTAACCCCTGCGGCAATTCTCACATTGAGCCACATGTGCAAAGAATCTCCTTCCTCATTTTTGTCCACCAAAATCTGGTTCTCAAATCCCGATACATCTTGTTACTACCGGGTGAATTGTTATCTTTGACGAGTGAGCCTCTGTTAGTATCTTATCTCTCGATTCTCGATCCTTTGTACGACAAGACGACCATCATACCAAAGAATTCCACTCTCATCAACTCGGAAATGATCACTAGGCTCTTTTTCTATCTTCTTCTTGATATGTGCAATCCCTTTATCCACTTTTTGGCCCTCAACAATTTTGCTCTCCAACTCATTCTGTATTTGAATATTGCATAGGATAGCCGAATGCATAGGAGGAAAATCCTCCATCGATTTGACTTGTCCCAAAAACAATGTGGTTTCCTCGCTCAAAGCATTCGCGACAACATTGGCTTTGCCCTGGATGATAGTGCAACTCGATATTATAATCCTTTATCGACTCTAACCACCTTCTCCGCCTCATATTCAATTCCTCTTGAGTGAAAATGTACTTCAAACTCTTGTGATCGGTATAAACATGACATACATTACCAAGTAAGTAATGTCGCCAAATCTTCAATGCATGTACCACGGCAAAGAAGTTCTAAGTCATGGGTTGGATAGTTAACCTCATGCTTCCTTAGGCGACGCGATGCATACACAATAACTCTACCTTCCCCGCATGAGTACGCATCCCAATCACGTACCACATGCGTCACAATATACATCAAAGGGCTTCAATATCGGGTTATGCGAGCACGGGAGCCGTAGTCAACAACGTTAGCGGTGGTGCGAAACGCCGCTTCGCACTCCGGTGTCCACACAAATTTTTCTTCCTTCGCAACAATCGGGTCATAGGTTTAGCTATTTTGGAGAAATCGGTATAAACCTACGATAATACCACTAACCCTAGAAAACTTCGGATCTCGAAACTAAAACGGGTGCTTTCCAATCCAAAGACCTCTTGCACCTTACTAGGATCTACTTTGAAATTCCCTTCTCGGATAACACATGTCCCGAAAAAATGCACTTCCTTCAGCCCGGAACTAACATTTACCGAATTTAGCATACAACTTATGCTCTCTCGAGTCTCTCCAAAACTATCCTCAAATGCTCGAAGATGTTTGTTCCTCATTTTCGAATACACCAATATATCATCGATGAATACAACCACGAACTGATCCAGTTCAGGCATAAACACCGAATTCATCAAACACATGAAATGCGCTGGAGCATTCGTCAAGCCGAAAGACATGACGAGATACTCGTACAAACCATACCGCGTAGAAAATGCGGTTTTGGGTATATCCTGGGGTCTGATTTTAATCTGATGATACCCAGATCGAAGGTCTATCTTGGAAAACACCTTGGCTCGAGACAACTGGTCAAAAAGTATGTCAATGCGAGGTAACGGGTATTTATTCTTCACTGTTACCGCATTGAGTGGCCTATAATCCACACACATTCTCAGCGTCTGATCTTTCTTTTTCACAAACAAGGCTGGACATCCCCAAGGTGACGAACTAGGTCTAATGAAACCCTTCTCAAGCAACTCCTGAAGTTGTACTTTAAGTTCTGCTAACTCATTAGGTGGCATTCGGTAGGGTCTTCGGGATATAGGGGCAGTCCCTGGGATTAGCTCTATTGCAAACTCAACATCCCTATCCGGGCGGCAATCCGTAGGTCTTCCGGAAAACATCCGAAAATTCACGACTACAGGTATGTCGAGAGATTTCGGTAAAGCTTGCAATGCAACAAACACGGTTAAGGTCAATGGCTCTAGGTAACAAAACCTGGTGTTCGGTCAAATCACGGGGATGCTTCAAGTGTACTACTCTATTCACCGTATCTATGATTACACCCCAACTCTTCATCCAATTCATCCCGAGAATCACATCCAAACACAAACCCGGTAAAACTATCAAGGATGTTATTATTTCTAAGTCACCCATCATAATCTTCACATCATTAACCCTCGCCTAGTCAACCTGGTCACCCTGCCGAACTAATCCGGTAGCCAAACCCTAGGTCGGTGATTTATTCCCCATTCTTCCTCGTGCAAACTCTTGACTCATGAATGAATGCGATGATCCGAATCAAATAAAACAACAAAGACTACGATTGTTAACTAAACACGTGTCTTGGCTATCACGGTCTCTCCTTCAGAACTTCCTCGACATTGGCAAAGTGTGCCCGTCCCACACATACCGCTTGTAGTTCTTCCCGGGCTGCGGGCAAGACTTGGAGTAATGCTCGGGATTACCACAATTGAAGCAATTGTTGTGGTTGAAGGGCACGGGCGTGGAACACTCCCAATGCAAGCTTTCCTTTCCGAGTAGGCGCAACAAACTTCCTAAAGCGCCGGTTCCCGACCGGGATTCTTCTTCGGGTGGGGCGTAACGTGAAGGCGCGGCGGTGGGCGCTGTAGTTCGACGACGTCCAAAGGAACCACACGCCCGTCCCCGAAGTTTCCCTCAAACGGTCTCTTCTTGCCTTTGGATGCAGTACAAAGCATTACTCTCCTCCTAATGAATGCAATCGATCACACAAAGGCCCGAAAAGTGTCCCCGGTGGAATTTCCCATGGTCTTACGCATTTTGAGGTTCAACCCTCTCTTGAAGCTAGCCAACTTCTTTTCCTCGGTTAATCGACCATGTCGAGGGAGCATACCTAGACAAACTGTTAAAAGCCTGTAGGTACTCGTTCATGGTCTTGTTGTCCTGACTGAGCTTAATGAACTCCCCCAATTTCTTTGCCAAGGCACCAGCAGGTATGTAAGTATTGCGGAAAGCTGCTGTGAACTGGTACCAAGTGATAGGAACATTGGCAGGAAAAGTAGCACGGTGATTCTTCCACCATATCCCTGCGGGTCCCTCCAACAAGTGCGCCGCATACTCGCCTTCGGGTCTCGGGGACAGATTCACCAAAACGAAACTTCTCCTCTTTGAGTTCACCATTCCTCCGCCTCCATGGGTTCATTTGCCACAGTGAACTTTGGTGGTTCCGTGGCCTTAAAGTTCTTGTACGACTGGAATCCATCAACATCAGCACCACCTCGACCTCCTCCCTGCTCAGTGTTGCGTGTGATGTTACGCAACTCTCCCAAGAGCTGGTCAAAGAACCGCTACGGGTTCGGGGAGGTGGTCGCCGCCGATCTCCCCCCAAAGACTCGATCGAGTTTTGCGGCATCGCACAATTGAATCAACAATAACCATCGAGATGATGTTGTCCAAAGTGTAGATATTGAATTTAAGTTACGCGGAATTTATTGAGAGAATAAATTCATCCACAATAACAGTAACAATAAACTCAATACGGTCTTTCATCAACATCACGGTTATGTCAACGCAATATGTGTACCAAGAATTGACACAATGGCAACAAGATGTTGCACAACCAAAGATGATTTCGCATTTTGACAAAGAGTCGCCAATACCATAAAAAAACCGATCACAATATAGGGCACAAACTAAATTAAGGTCTCGACCGATACAATAAGGTCTCGAAATATTATGGATCCAAGTCTTACATGCCGATGGTCTCACGAATAGAAAGGAAATTACATGATAATAGTGGCACTACACCGCCGGCTACAAGGGTGTCTCAACTAGATCGAGGTCTACGTGCTATCATCTAGCCGGAATCTAAACGTGGCATCACAGTCATCTACTCCCGTGGGTGCGCGAGAAGTGGGTCTCCATCCCGGGTCGCCCTCAACCTTTGCCGCTTTGCGCACTCTCTATCCAAGATCCTCGTCGTCCGCACCCATGGGGTAGTGATAGGCGTAGTACAAACGGTAGTACTCCTCTCTCACGTTGGTGTACTCGCACTCCAAGTTCTCCAGCTTCTCCTTGATCTCCTTGTAGGCGGCCTCAGCCCTCTCTCGTGCCAACTGAGCATTCTGAAGATGCATGCTCGAGAGATCCGCTTGCCTTCCTCGCTAATCGCTAATCGTGCGGAAGACTCGACACCGCTTCTTCATCTTTGCTAGCTCCTCCGCTCCGCATGGCTCTCTTCCTTGCTCTTGGGTGGACCGGCAGCATCCTTCTCCTCTCCGTAGCACGCCTCGGCATGCCACGCAACCTCCTGCGATCCCGGATCAACTAATCTATCTCGCCCCTCTGACGAACCACAACTGCCATAGCCCCCTGTGCCTTATCCTCTGCACCAACTGCCATCCGCATCATAGCGAACATAGCACTCATGGCATCACAAGTGCTATCCCTCTCCTCGCCTCGCCCCTCCGTAAAGGGTCCACGCCACCCTGCTCCCAAGCAAAGAAAAAGGGGGTCGGCCCGGGAAAGCCGGAAAGCGGTCCCAACCAACACCTCGGGGTGGTCCACCATCAAACTCCTCAACACACGGAACGCAGCATTTGTCGGGCCGCAGCCTCGGTGACATCCGTATTCCGTGATATCCCATCCTACCCATACAAAGATGCGCGCAGGGGCAGGGATCACAAGGTGAATCCCGGTAACTATCCTCTTCCGCCTGCGGGGCTCCCCCGTGTAAACAGGTGCCTCAGTATAGCCAATCTGGCTGGAGCACACGCCACAAAGACGTGGGCATGCCAAACTTCTTGTCCGCGATAGTACCACTACCTAAGCCGGGGTTGGAGCCATCTAGCAAGATTTAGGAGATAATGTGAGATTTGAGAAACAATAGTCCGTTTTAACCAAATAGGGCAAGTACTAATTAGGGGAAAAGATGGAGAAATGCATGAATGACATGATGTAGAATTTTAAACATGATGCATGAACGTTTCCTACACATCTCACGGAATAGGAAAGAGATTTCTCTATTCGTTTTAATGGTGGCAACCTACGGTCTCTCAAAAAAGAAAATAAGACGTGTCTAGACGATCCAACGCGTTTGGCTTTGTTAGTGTACCTGCAATTCATTTCAGCCCACAATATATTTATGCAATGCAAGAAATTAAATTGCATCTACCTACTTCGTCAGGTCCACCCAACGGCATCGCATACCATGCGGAAAAATCACATTTTACACCCAAAGACACCCGTGTACCCATACACAAGTCTACGGGGGCACTACCCGACCACGGAGCTCTCAAATCATTTTATTCCCCTAGACCGGCATTCATCCGATCATGCTCTCACAGCTCACACCATTACCTTGGGCGTAGAGGCATTGAACAACCATTACCCGGGGGCGTAGAGGTATTTCGATCCATTCATGACCACTCAAGTGAGTAGCCCCGTACCACGGGCCGCACGCGGCAACCAAGCACAAACAACAAAATATGATGCAATAACCCATTCCCGCTTAGCCAAGCCACCGACTATCCTTAATTGGGCATAAAGGGTATGACCAAGACACTACTAATTTTGCAAATCTTTTACTCACACCACTTAAAAGATTTTGTTTTGCAAACTTTTCGCAAAAAGATTAGTGGTTCATTTTAATTTAAATACCGGTCGGACTTGCAATTACCGAACTAAGCTCGATACCAGCTATGACAGGCCGACCAATTTATAAGAAATCAAGTATAATTACGCAATTACGAATCAATCACGGTCTACACTTGAGTCCATATAAACCCGGTATTCCGGATATCTCAGAGTGATTTCAAACTCATCAACAACACAACAGGATCGTTGAGCTTGGTAGTAAAATCCGTAGGTATTTCAAACCAAGTTTGATATATTAAACATCGAGTGCGAAGTATAATTTATTACAAACTCAGGTTCAAGTACGGAAGCGAGTTTCAAAAACCAAATAGTCTTTTAGCGAAAACAAATATAAAGTAGTGCCGGTAGATAGTCATCCCCAGTAGCAGCATGAGACGAGGGGATATAGAGTTGCCTTGCCCCGGGCCTTACTACGTCATCAACGAAACAAACAAGTCTTACACGGTACCCATGGTACACATGCTCACCTCGCAACAACGGAATAAAACCCCGAGTACAAAATACTACGGCCTAGACTTACCCGTCCAAAATAAAATAAAAGACTCCAAGGATCATGCTAGACTTTATCCGAGTTTAGGCGACTCACATTAATTTCACAAATAAGGTTGTTTAGTGAGCCTATACATACTACTGTTCTTTTCCAAGTTAAAAGGGTTATTTATTTACTTACATAACCATAAATCCTGTATAGTCAAGATTAATCATTGCTCAGTAGAATAAATAACAGCATAAGTAACTTGATCGAATTATATCACCGCATGATAATTAACATATATTGTAATAATTAAGACTACATTGCCGTGGGCGCACCCCGGGTTCTCACTAACCGGGAGAGATGGCGATTCGAATCGATTTGTAAACCAGCCGGCGAATACCCCGACACAAACCGGGTCTACTTTGCAAAGGCGGACCCGATCACTCCGGGGCGTTACGGGGCGTAAAGTCTCGGTCTTGCCGGGCTACCCCCCCTCCTTCGAAAGCACCCAAGTGAGCGTAAGCAACGAGTACGACCCCCTCGCGGCGCATCTTCTTGTGCCCGATTAACCACACCAACCATCACCAAAGGAGGAGCGATAAAGCGAGCATGGCGGCCCCTAACATTGCCACGAGCCGTGTGGCTCACGCGACCAGGAGCCTACTAAATGCCGTCATGCCGTTCACGCTCAACTTCCGACCACATTCCGACAAAGTATGAGTCCTTAACCGATCAGATGGAAAGACCGGAAGTTCCATCCAATCTATCATGTTTTACTTAAGCGGGTTCTCAACGGTAGCTTGACAATCACCCATGCGATTGTGCACAACATTTCCTCAAGTGACCGGAATCACTGCTCTCGCAATCATGATATCGAGCATTAACCTAGACCTCTATATAGGATAGGGCAACTTTCAGCAAGGATCATAATGCATCAACGGTTTCAACCAATTTCCTAAACTTAATGCATAAAACATATAAAAGACTCAAGTCAAGTTAATTGGAAGAATTAGGAAAGGGGAATGCTCGGGGCTTGCCTCACTGAACGTCAGCGGCGGCACGTGCTGCAGGCACTTTCGGGCAGGTCGTCTGTCGACTCTTCTTCTCCGATGGCTCCTCCGGACTGCACTCCCGGATGGTGAAGCTCTCCCGTCTGCTCCTCGATCAGCTCCTCGAACCCTTCTCCCGACCCCGTGATGATGCATATGATGAAGAAAAGATATAATTACGATTACATGAATATCAACTTGCAATAAGTAGAATATGTATGATGGATGGATGCTTCATGATGTAAGCTATTAGTAAGTGCATATCTCTTCGGTAGAAACACGATAAATTTTACACAAGAACCCTAATAACCTACACCAAATCAAAACATCTCAACTCACAAATCAACGAAAATGACAGCCCGACATGCTGTCACTAAAACAGATCACACAAGGAGTTCTACAACTCCAAATTCAGCGAACTAGGACTCTATGGAAAGCTAACAAAATTTCCCACAAAACATTCCACATCACTCAGAACTGAATCTGATCCTAACAACCTCGAAATTAAGGAAAACAGAGACTCTGTTTTCAACTCAAACATCACACACAACCTCCATAACTCACAAACTACTCATGCAACTTATTTCAAACTTAACCAGCAAGTAAACCAAGTAATTATATACCAAATAAACCTACTGGACATATCAAAAGATAATCTAAAGCACATAAAATAACATGCCCTAGCAAAACACTATACTTGCACCCTATAATTAAATAAATGCTAGGAACAAGAAAATGTCAAAACTACTAAGCTGACCAAACCAAGCTCACTAACAGATCCTATTCATGCTAGAAACACATAATAAAAAACCAATACACACCATCTTCATATAAACACATATTTCTAGCCTATTTTCCATGCATCATAAATATGATAAATGCATAACTACTTCAGAAAATTCTACAAAAATTACCAGAGCATCCTACTGGAATATAACAGCTACCATAAAAATTTCTGGGTAAGATCATGCTCATACAGTCCTACACAAAAATGACAAATTTACACCGAACCTAAGCATGAAAATACTTTGTACTATGAAAAGTGTCAGACAACAGATTTCTGATTATGATAAGCTTCTAGAACCTATCAAACACCAACACATCAAGTCTCACATCCAAAACCCTAATATTTATTTTTCTATGAATTTCTAAAGATCACATGGCAATTAGCACATAAATAGAAAATCACATTTCTTCCACAGAACATACTATGCATGATATTTTTCATGGATTCTACTCACAAAAACAAGCACTTTTTGAACAGAAAGCATATTTTTATCTTGCACAAATTAAAAGATATGATTTTCCTTAATTTCCATGCATTTCTAGCCATAAATAAAACTCTATATAAAAAGTTATCATAAAATAGGATTTCATAATTTTATACTGTAGCCTATCCTATAACAAGCATGACAAAATTTGTCTCACTCAAAAAGGACTCAAAATGACCAAGTTATGAATTTTCCAAGCTTTTCATTCAAATCTGGAAAAACGAAAAAGAAAAAAAAAAAGGAAAAAGGCGCGGGGCCCGCGTGTCAGCGACACAGAACAGGGCACGGTGGCGCGGCGGCGGTCGGCGGGCGGATCTTCGCCGGCGGTGACGAAATCACGCAACCGGCTAGCCTAAAAGCATCTACGCGACGAGGCGACGCGATTGGTGCACTCGGTTCGCGCTAAAACCGACTACAACGGCGTCACGGTGGCTCAAGGGCGGCGGGTGACGGCGGACGCCGTTTCTCCGGCGATTGACGGCGAACCAAAGGCCGTTCTCGACTCTAGGACATCTAACTAAGACATGCAAGCAAGATTCGAGCCCAACGGCAACGACGGCGACAAACCAAACGCGACGACGGCAGCGGTGCTCACGGGCAGCGTCGTCGGCGACGACGCCAGCGTCGGCGAACGGCGGCTCGATCTACTCATCCATCTAGCTCGAGAGCTCAAGCAACCCTAGGCGACTCTAGGACGTGAGAAAGAACGAGCAAACGCGATTAACGAGCTCAACGGCGGCTTGCCCCAACGGCGTTATGGCGGGCTCGCCGGCGGGCGCCGGGTTGCGGAAATGGGGTCCGTACCTCGATCTTTACCTCGATTCGACGATGGCCTTAGGTAGAGTAGCTCATGGCGGCGCTGGGGATTCGATTTGGGGTGGATTGGTGCGGTGACGACGGCGGAGCTCGGGATCGGCGAAGAATGGCGCTCGGCGGGCGGCGTTTCTACGCTGCTCGGCGGCCGGGCGGGCAGGGGAGTGGAGTTAGGGTTAGGGTGCGGCGCGGACGCGCATTTTAAGGCATGGGCGCGGCTGTCCAGGCCGTACATCGGCGGCTGCGCTGCGCCACATCGCCCGGGCGCTGTCGGCCGACGGCTGGCCGATACCCCCCACTCGTTTTCTGAGTCAGCGTCAGTTTTAACCTGTGCCCTGAGATCCGTGCGGAATTTGGAAAAAGTCAAAACATCAACTTTGTAGAGAATTTCATAAGCTACAAAACACTCAATATGAACTTTTCTAATTCGGCCTATATTTGAAACTAAAAATTAAAAACAGCAAGGTCAAATCAAACTAGTCAAAACAGAGTTTGAATTTGACTCAAATTTGACCCAAACTGTTGGGCACTATTTGAACCATTTCCAAACCTTTTCACAAGAAACTTATAAAAGATCATTTGCTCTACATAAAAAGTACTTCATTTCATCTATAGAAACTTTTTGCTGGAAACACTTCTATCAAGCACTTTTGAAAGGAGTTTCAAAATGGGTCAAAGAGGTTTGACCACTAGGGCAGATTTAAAATAAAATTTCTAAGTTGAAACTCAAGCTCAAACATGGTCCTAAATTATGTCAAAAATATATCTAGGCACAATCTAGGTCCAAAACATCATTATAGCTAAGATCCTATAGTAGCTAGCTCAAACAAGCATGAAATGAGAGCAATTCAAAGTGAATGCTATTAACACATGATTATGCATGAAATGATGATGATGCTGTGCAAATGATCATGCTTTCAAGATGCTTAACACCCAGGGTGTTACAATCTTCAGCACGGCTTCTTCGACCACGGCTACTCCTATTTACTCTATATAATCAGCCCATGAGGCCCAATGCAATATATCCATTATTCCCCCGATTATATTCTCTTTCATAACACTATGTCTGATTCAAATATGTTTGATTTAAAAAACTGATGGGTGGCAGTACAATTACCCGCGTAGTTTCTAAAACATGTCACTATTCATACTATAGTCTTTTTGAAGATTTAGAAAATCAAGTTATAACCTTTAAAAAAACATGGTTTTTTTATCCTTTTGTACTTATAACACCACAGTTGCGCCCAACAATAGCTGCCTCCCTCGTTTGCAAGGCCTAGCGCCTCCTGGTGGCCGACCACATCTTCCCCGCCGGTACCGAGAGATCCACAAAGCGCCCCCTTCCTCGCCTTCCTCTACAGCAACGTTTCCATCGGAATTGGAGCGGGGATGTTAGGCGCCGACCAGTTGGCGCCAAACATCACGCCGACCACCCCTTTGGTGGGCGGCCCACGGCCCGCACGGCCGAAGGCCTACTCGGAGGTGCGGGACCTCCACCGTGGTTGTGAGCTCGCATGAAAAACTCCAAGGGTCATCGGATCTCCGTTGGAGTCAGCGAAGGTGCGGGACCCCCGCCGAGGGACACCGCAACGACGCCGCGACGACGGAGGCGAAGACGACGAGCGTTCCAAAAAAGTTAGGGGGTCGGCGAGCTCCCCTCCCCTCTATTCTTCCCCGGCTGGCCTGGGCGTGGCCGTGGACGTACACGGCGGTGGCTGGCAATTCGGCCGGCGGTGAGTGGGCGGCGGGGGCGCCGCCGAGCCGGGCCAGGTTGGACTCATCTGGCTGGGTACGGGTAGGCGGGGCGGGGGGAGCGAGAGGTCGTCCATGGCGGCGGGGTTGGAGCTCGGAGGCGGCAGTGACAATGGTGGCTAGGGTTTCCCGGCGGGGAGAAGTAGTGGGGGAGGGAGGGGCCCGGACGCCGCCGGCCCCTAGGGCTCGCCGGGCGCCGGGGCGGCGGGGCGGAGGCGGCGGGGCGGAGGCGAGGAAGACGATGGATGCGCGAGGAAGACGAACACCGGGGCGGGCCTTCGTTGGCCGTTAGGTGGGCTCCATGGTCGGCGCATAACACGCCGCGAATTGGAGCATCTGGTCCCCTCTTCCTCCGCATCTTGTAGCATAGAATTGGGGGAACAATAGAGAAAACAAAAATGACAGAGAAAGATTGGTATTTAGACGCATTCATTTGAATGTATTCAGCGTTAGATAGGGATCCAAACAGGTAAGCATTAGCAAAGAGCTGGCTAATCCAATTTTAGCCACAACTAACAATTAGCAGTGTCACCGAGCACCACAACCCTATCGATACACACGCCCACATGACACTAGGTAATAGGTAACAGATGTGTAATTGTAGTTGTTAAGTTCAGCTATCAGCGACGCATTATATAGGATCATTGTTGTTTTTGTTTGTTTTCTGAAATAGTTATCAGTGCCACGTCTTGGCTCGACACGTCACTAAGAAAATGTTATCAGTGACACGTCTTGGCTAGATACGTCGCTGTTGAATAGTTACCAGTAATGCGTCTTGGCTAGACAGTCACTATTACATGGTTACCAGTGACGCGTGTTGGATACATGTGTCGCTGTTTAAGGGTTATTAGTAACATATTTTTACGCATCACTAATATTCTCTTATCATAGACGCAACAACAGTGTCACATCTTTTCCGTGTCGCTAATGAGCATCTGGACACATCACTAGTAATCTTTTTTTTTTTTTTTTTTTTTTTTTTTGCATAGTGTGAGACCAATCTTTAATCCAATACTCCCTCCGTCCCTTTATAAATGTCGTTCTAAGAGATGGCACAACTACCAATACCGAAGGAAAATGACCTTCGTGCCCCTAGGAATGCCAGGTCAGACCACCATCGATTTTACTGCGGCCGCCTTCACACGCCGGCTGCTCCACCTCTACCTCCACGCCGGCCACTCCAAGATGCGAGAGAGGAGGGCGGCCTCCTACCTCCTCATAAGCGTGTGGGCCATGCCCACCACTTGCCTGTGCAGCAAGATCTCGCCCCCCATGCCGGCCGCGGATCCGACAATGTCCCGGTGGAGTTTCGTGAGGAGGCAAGGGTGGCGGATCTGTGAGGAAGGGGCGGAGCGGACGGGCTGGCGGCAGATCCGGCGATGGCGGCCGCCGGTGGAGGAGAAGAGAAGGGTGTTGTGGCTTCCATGCCGACGGAGGATAAGAGCCATCGGGCACCGTCCTCATCCCGGTAGAGGAGAAGAAGAGTCAGCGGGGGCACGGCCTGTCGGGGCGGTGCGAATTCAAGAGGGCCACGCGACCTCGCGTGGAGCGGCTCCTCCGCTTCGAGAGTATGAGGTGGTAGGGAACAAGCAGACCGAGGAGGTAGCAGGGTCTACATGATACTCCCTCTGGGATGGTATTAGAAGTCGTTTAGGACAGCGACACGGTCTTCAAAACACAACTTTGACCTCTTATTATTATAAAAATATTTATGGAGAAGTAATATATGTATACTTTTATCAAAGTATTTTTTAAGACAAATCTACTCATATAATTTTTTATATTTACAAGCTCAACAACTTAAAAGTTATTGATTATTTATATTCCCGATGTTTGACCCAAACCTTATCCAAAATGACTTTAATACCAAACCGGAGGGAGTAGACTGGGAGAGGCTAGAACGACTTCCTTTGTGGGATAAACTTTGAACCGCAGGACGACATGTATAAAGGTATATGTCATTCATCATTTATTTCTCTGCCATCTCAGTTTTTTTTTTTTCTTCTTTTTTTTTTACCACCCCTTCCCAAAATAAATTAATTTCTAGAGTCAGCTGAAATCAATCTACTGTATCTTGTCAAGTTCGATTAACTTTTTAAGAAAATGTAACATCGTTTAACATCGTTTATGTTATGAAATAAATTAATTGTGGAAATGTATTTTATATTATGGTGCATATTTAGTGATACAAAAATTTATTGTCCTAAAATATTCGGTCATTGTTTTGTATAGAAAAAAATCGGTCAAATTGAACTAATTTAATTTAGGCTAACTTTAGAGGTAGTACGTGGCAATGCGGATTTGATGCAAAATAAACGGAAACGTCGCTCCGTTTCTGCGTTGTGACAGCCGCCGCCATCGGGTCCAGATCAGATCAGACGTCCGTGGAGCCGCGTAAGCAGAGTCCCAATCTTGCCGTCCCGATCCAGCAGAGAGCAGCGAGATGGCGCCGCGTTAGCCGCCCGGCGATAATGGGACGACGTCATCACCGAGATCCTGCTCTGTCTCCCTCCAGACGACACCGTGTGCCTCACCCGCGCCTCCCTTGTCTGCAAGGCCTGGCGCCGCCTCCCTCGCCGACCGGCGCCTTCCTCCGCCCGGTACGCGACATGCACGGATCGCCCCCTTGCTCGGCTTCCTCTACAACAACTTCTCCGTCGGAGTCGGATCAGCGGGTCCCCTCTTCCTCCACACCACACCGCCGTCTCCGTTCCCCGTGACGGCGCCATCCGTCGCCACCCCGACCTACTGCCGAACCCTCGACTGCCGCCACGGCCGTGTCCTCCTCTACCACCCCGGATACCCGCCAAGCTTCACCGTCACGGGACCCTATCACCGGCAAGCAGCGGTTTTTCTCGTCGATAAACCACCGCTACGGGCAAGTCCATTCAGCGGCGGCCGTGCTCTGCGCCTCCGATGGCTGCGAGCATCTCGACTGCAGCGGTGGGCAATTCCACGTGGTTGTGGTGGCCAAAACACACCTGGACCCCCAAGAACACCAGCTATGGTATTATCCCCTTCGCCGCCAAGTGGCGGCGGCCGCGGGCTAGCCTCTACTCATCGAGAATGGCAAGTGGACTGCGTCGGCCACCATTGATCTCCATTCCTCCTTCTCCATAGAGACTGCGCCAAGCCTGCTGGCCAGAGACGCAATCTTTTTCGCCCTTGCGTGTGGGAAAGGTATCCTCAAGTATGACTTGACCAGGGGCGTCCTGTCGGTGATCAACTTGCCGCCCCATCATGCGCCAAACATGATCCTCTGCAATGCAGAGGATGGTGGACTGGGAGTCGCTGCCGTGGTTGGCAGCAGCATGCGCCTGTTGTCCCATCGAATCCGACCCTAATGATGGCGTGCGGAGATGGGCACAAGGCAGGGTGATGGAGCTTGATTCCATGATCCCCACCAGCTTTGGAGACCCCTTGACTAATAAGTTTTATGTAGTCGGCTTTGCAGAAGGCACTGGTTACATTTTCGTTAGGGTGAATGATGGCATTTTCAGTGTTGAACTCAAGTCCGGCAGGATGAGCAAGATAGGCAGTGGGAAGTTTGGCCCCATCTTTCCATTCATGCGCTTCAGACATATTTCTGGTACTAGCCCGTCATGTTTAATTACTTATTTCATTCCTCATTTGTCTTTTTTTTTGAGCTACATTCCTCATTTGTCAATTGTGCTTTAGATATTTCATCAGATTACTGTAAAATTTCAGGCTTACAGGTTTGATTCAAGTTATAGTGGTAATATATATAACAATGATAACTTTGATTAAGAAAAAGGACATGATATTTTAATGATGCAACCTCAAATGCATGAAGCCAACCACAACTTGTTGAGGGTGTCTTGTAAGACTGTCCATAGAACATATATATATGTGTAGGCGCTTATTCATCTATATTGTGATATTAAGTCCTTTGTGGCCAATCTAATTTATATATATATTGCAAGACTCCATCGTGTAACCAGTAATCTTGCATATATCATTTATACGTGTGCTTTTATATCTATTTCATTTTTTGATATTTTAATTTTGTTTTTCAGATCTTGCTAGCGCCAGGTTGCAAGTGCCAATGAGGATCTGAGTGATGGCTGAAATAGCTCTTGCAGGCTATTGGGGGCCGTGCATCTTATGGACTTGGTACTTGTGGTATTCTGTTTATGAATGTGACTGTTCTTTGTTATGACGCAGTAGTTTGTTACGTCTTAAAGAAATATTTTTTCATGAATCCCGGATTACTTAACTCATGACTCTGGTTTACTTATTATGCGTGTGTTTATCTGATACTTTGTCTATTAGCTACTGCTCAATCATGTTTAGTGGCCTGCTTTGAACATCAAAAACATGTGTGTGCCAATTTGTTATTGTTGTGCGGATGTATTGTCTTTTATCAGAACAAAGAATGTGGATGAGTTTTCTAAAGTGCAATATCTTGAAGATGATTTGAATGATCTTCCCAAGTGGGATTTTCATAAATTGATTAGATTCATTCCACTGGAAGGCGTACCTAAAACGGACTGAGTTATGTTGTCACGCTTTCGTCGAGATGATTTTTCTAAGGCACTGCATAAGCTGAATAACTAGTTAGCTTCAAGTTGAAATATTGGGCTGCAAATTTGAACAAAAGATGGGAAAGCAAACAGTGAAGTCTTAAATATTGCTCTGATCACTCTTTTGTATACAATCTGGACCACATGTTTCAAAGACAGCCTTGCAGCCATAAACATTGGATGCCTCAGATATATGTCTGTGTGTTACTGTCTTCATAAGTTTTCTGCAATCAATCTTTTAGGATCGTAGTGCTGAACTGCAACTGTGAGTGGGAATGGATCGTATAGTGCCAGCATCATGCCGAGGTCATTCTTGAAATCTTTTGTTTCAAAATAATGTGATTGTTCTCAGTTGAGTGCTACATTATTAAAGAGTTCACTGTCCTGAATATCTATTATGTTAATTCTTAAAAATATGCAAGCATCATGCCGAGGTCATTCTTGAAATCTATTATTAAAGAGTTCACTGTCCTGAATCTTTTGTATGAATGCCTGCAATGTATTGATCCAGCATCATTCTTTCCTTTCAGTTTAGTACCGTTGCCATCAGCATCACTACGATCGCTGCTGGCAGCACAATCAGCGTCTTCTGTGCTGAACTGACAACTGAACTGAGCGCTGGCTGAATCTGATCTGAAGTTCTGTGTTTTTCATAATGAAGTTTGAAAGCTTCATGGGGCGCGTCAAATATCTCCATTTATTCTAAGGGAAAGAATCGAGAGCTAACTTTTTATTTTCCATTGTCCTTATGTGTCGATTCAAGGAAATGGGCATGACATCAATATGTCTCGGTGGAACGTTCACTTCTTCAAAAAAAAAAAAAAAAAAAAAAATTTTTACGAGGCATTTTGGAATTGTTTTTTCGGAGGAGGGCAATGCCTCGACTAACCGAGATGCTCACTTTTTATTAGCCGAGGCGGTTAGAAGAACCTACATCACAAAATTGATTAACGGAGGTAGTTATTATAAAAGAGCCTCCCTTCGAAAATAGGCCTATTAACCGAGGCAGGGTGTATAAGTAACCATACGTTTAAGACTGGCCGAGCACAAAAAGGCCCAAACCAGCCCAATATAAACGAGTATATATGGCAACCATATGGCAACCTAGGGTAACATCTCCCACACTCACTTCTCCCTCACTCCCTCAGCCGCAATTCCCTCTCTCACATCTCTCGACGCTTCTTCACCTCTGCCTGCGGCTTCACAAAAGACTCAACGCCTCACCTCCTTCTGGTGCCCCCTCCCCAAGCCGGCGCTCCCTCACCTCCGCCTGGCGCCCCCACCTTTGGCTGGTGCTCCCTCGACTCCGCCCGATGCCTCACCTCCACCGTTGCACGAGGTAAGTCTCTCTTAGATCCATAGTTGTCCCTCTCTCTCAAATCGATGATGAGGCGGATCCAGCAGATGCGATCCAGCAAAGACGATCCAACCCCCTCCTTCTCCCCTCCCTTGATGACGACGACCGTGGACAGCGAGCAAATCTGACGCTCTTGTTCCTCTCTTCACCCTCCTCCGTGACGGCGTCCTTGAGCACGTCCAGATCCGGCGTGGGCATGGCCGAAGTCATGCAACATAGCTGCGTCCCTCCTTCCCTCCCTCCCTTTCTCTCGGAGATCACCTCACCGATAGCTTCCTGCTTGCGCCCACATCCGTGCCTCACTGCCTCCCCACTCGCAACCATGGTAGATGGTGTGGCAGTGGCGACAACGGCAGATCTGCTAGATCCAATGGCGGCTCCATGTAAGCCTCCTCTCTACTCATGGATCGTGATAGGGTATTAGGGAGCTCTCCCATTTTCTCCCAAACTCCGACGGATATAGAAGGGCCGGAGTGGGAGGTAGGCCGACTAGGTGGTGGGGATAGTTGATGGTAGCTTAAGAGAGCTGGGAGTGGTAGGGGAGGTCGGGCCATCATAGATATGGGGAGGGCAAGAGAGTTGTTGTCATGGGCGCTAGGGTTTGCTAGAGCCCTCCCACATGTGGCGAGGCTATGGCCGGGGGAGTGGATTGGGGTTGCTCTTTCGAACCAGAAGCCTATGACCGGCGGTAGGGGTGAGGGGTGGAGTTGGGAAATAAATGATCTAGTTGGTTGTTTCCTATTTGGCCAATGAAAATTATTTTTTGATTCTCAAATTGAGTCTCGCATGAGGTAAATGCATTTCTTGCATGTGCAAAATTACATGTATCTTATAATTTCCTTACAATTAAACGGATGTAAAAACCGTTGACATTTGATTTATAATTTTGACACCGCCCGGTACCCCAAAGACTGCACTTCGGCGACACACCAGGTCCTCACCAAGAGAAATTTCCCCAATTAGCAGCAGAGGAGAAGGCAAGAGGTAGAGCCAGAGAAGAATCCCCAGCCCATCCGCGATCCTCCACATCCTCTATCCAAAGGGAGAGCAAACAAGATGGCGCGAGCCTCCACCATTGGTGCTCGTGGGCGATGTCATAAGTGACATCCTCCTACGCCTCCCACCTGAGGACCCAGCGTGCCTTGTCCGTGCCTCCCTCGTCTGCAAGCCCCGGTGTCACCTCTTCTCGATGGCATGTTCCTCCGCCCGATTACCGCCGTTTCACGGGCGCGCCTATGCTCGGCTTTTTCCAAGACAAAATCTTGCAAGGGCACCGGGTTCCGCATTATGTTCCCACCATACGGCGTCGCCCGATTCCACGGTCAAAAATCGCTATAGCTGGCAGACCCACCACTTCCCACCATATCATTGACTGCCGCCATGGCCGCGTGCTTTGTTCCAATCGAGCACCGAGAGATCAGCGACATTCACCGTGCCCCGGGATCCTATCACCCGCTTTGAGGAAGAGCATCTCCCCACGAGCACCCATACACTAAAAACACCGATTTCATGGCAGCGGTGCTTTGTGGTGTGGGCGGCCACCACCACGGATCTGGCGTGGGGCCATTTCTCGTGCTTATGGTGGGCGTATATTATGGCGATGACAATGATGTTGGAGACCCCGATGGAGGTAATGTCGCATGGGCTAGACTCTACTCATCAAAGACGGGCATGTGGAGCGTATTGACCTCAGTTGCTCTGGAATGGTTTTCTTTCATCAATCTTTGTCTTTGCCTAGTCTGGCCGTTGGAGACACAATCTACTTCATCCTCGAAGGCGGCGAAAGGATCCTCAAGTACAACTTGGTCGGGAATGTCCTATCGGTGATGAGCGCCACCCCGTGATGATCCAAACATGATCTTCGCAGAGCCACGTAATGGTGAGCTTGGAGCCGCCACCGTGTGGAGGGCTACAACTTGCACCCGTGGTCATGGCAGTGTGCACCCCAATCGCGGCATTGGGGAATGGGCAAGGTGCAGGGGTGATCGAGCTTGATGTGATGATCCCAATCTCGATTGGTGACCCTCGAATTGTGTTTGAGTTGGTTGGCTTTGCACAAGGTGCTGGCTTAATTTTCATCTGTGCAAATGATGACATATTCACTGTTGAACTGAAGTCTGGCCTGATCACAAAGATTGGCAAGAGAACAAGTGACAGCCCCATTTTTCCTTTCATGAGCTTCTACACACCTGGTAAAGTTTTATTTTTGCATATTTATATTACTCAATATTTATTCAGACTGTTGCAAATTCACAGCCTTAGAGATATTATTCTCAGTGGTAACTTGTAGTTGCCAACATCTATTCGTGACTGTTGCAAAATTGCAGCGTCTGTGATATTGTTCTAGCGAGCGGCGTGATAATATGGACGATGGTAATTTCAGTAAAGAAAAATGAAATCTCAACAAATTTAGGGCGTTGCTACTAACATATTTGTAGCCACTTGAAGATCTCTATTGTGTTAAGGCCTTTGTGGTCAATCTAAATTTACATGTTCCAAACCTCAGACCTGCAACTAGCAATATTTCATCAGTGTGAGATCTTTTTTTCTATGTCACTTATATTTTGTTTTTCTTTTGCAGATCTTGTTATGAATGCTAGATTGGAAGGGCCAAGGAGGACTGGTTGATCAATGAAATAAATTGATCAAAATCTACTGTGGTGAACTTGCAGAGTTGATGCTTGAGATGTTCTGTATCATTTCTCAGTTAGGAAAATATCCTATTATGTATTTTTAGTATGGTTCATATTCTGTATAATTATGGACCAAGAAGATCCATGATACTGGTTTACTTATATGCTTGCGTGATACTTAATGCCCAGATATGATCAGTGGCCTGCTTGGAATTTCAAACTGGTGTGTCACTGTCTTCTCTTTTTGTTTTTAAATTTTAACAAATAATCAGTATGAGTTTTTTTTTATTGTTACATATTGAACATGTTTTGCATGGGAACACAGATCAGAGAGGCATTACATGCAGAAGATGATTACTCAAGGCGCTGGTTCTATTATTCATTATTGTGTCTGAAACTGAATAGTTAAGCTGATATGTTTCAGTTTATGTATGCAGATGTTTGCTAAAGTAATGCATAAACCCATTTTTCTTTGAAAAGTATATTGAATCTTTTGCTTAAAATTTGGATACAAGAAGGAAAGCAAACAATGAAAGGAACAGAGAGGTTGCTCTGTTTTCTCTTTTGTAGACAATCTAAAGCATACATTTAAAAAGCAACCTTGTAGCAATGAAAACCGAGTATCTCATATATATGTCGTTTTCGGCTTGTGATCGTAAGTTTTTAGCATCCAATATTTAGATCATGCTATAGTTACGATGCACTCGTCCACGCATCTGCTTGAACCTGGTCTTGAAGTGTTCTGTTTCAGTATTGTACTGTACAAATAGTGAAGCTATGGAAGGTGGCAGAGCGACAGCACAGGGGTTTGAAACACCAGTCCTCATGCTAGAGCAACCCACTGGCTTGACGGTGAGGAAGAAGAAAGGTGTAGGTCGGGTGATACGGAAATACAGGTGCAGTCGAAATAAATAGGCACGGTTTAAGGGTGCACGGTATAATTGGAATTAATCCATTTTTTGTTGAGGGGAAAATCCTAAAATTTAGCTGCTACCTCGATCGTCGAAAAGCTTCCACATTGCGTATGCTAATTTCACCAACCGAAGTCACGGACTCTTGGCCCCACCGGCCGGCAGAATTGTACAAATAGATACAAGTGAGCTGTGGCTGGTTGGGCTACATTTAATTCGTTTTTTTGTAGACTCCAAATTATTTTTCTAAAACTTTGAAAATCTTTTTTTTTTGGACCGCCTCTGAAAAATGGATTTTTAGAGGCACGGTCCTGAAGCTACCTCTGAAAATCGATTTCAACCGTCTCTAAATATCTTTTCTGTACTAGTAGCTGCGAAATTACTTATGCCCTTTTTGTCAAAATGCAAGCAAAAAATGTGTTTTCCTTTGTTCATGATTTTCGATATTTAGTTCACATATATTGTGTTTTACAGATCGTGTTGGTATTACTTATTGCATTAGTTTTTTATTCATTGAGGTTCCAACAGGATTAATGCTTTAATTCATGGTAAAAAAACTGAATAGAAATTATTTATGGCGGTCTTCTTTGGTGATGTATAATGCTAGGATAAGGGCTAAACATATGTAGTTGAAATAAGAGCCTTATTGTAATTGTTGCTCCGCCAGGGTTTGCATCGAAATCTACCCATGTCATAATATATATACAATGGACTCAGGGGGCTGCAGGACCATCGAACAAGAATGGACGTGAAATCCGCGAGTATTTGTCTCATCCTCAGTAATCTAAACCTTCTATATGGGAAACCCCCACTTAAGAGTTCTCTGAGCTGTGGTGAAGCCACGTCATCACCGGGTCCCGCAATTCACTAAACTTGGCATGCATGTTCAGGCGTGTAGAGGCAAAGCGTCACCCCGTCATGTCCGGTTCCATGCATACATGCAGCCACTAATTATTGTTGCTCTGAACTCCACCAAGGATGCATTCAATTTGATGCACTCTGAACTCCACCAAGGAGGCATTCAATTTGATTTAGTGTGTGTGCTAATGCATAGAGGCATCCGAAGGGTCTATCAGCATGCATGCTTCAGGGTGTGCTAATAATAGGGGCATTCGAAGGATCAGCGTGCACTACAATCTCCCCCATCATGATATCCATATATATATATATGGATATATCGATGATCCTATGCTCTAACGCATCGACATGGATGTGCTTTCAGTGTGTGTGCTAATAATATATATATCGATGATCCTGGTGCTCTAACGCATCCCCTAGAAGCAATTTTGACTGATCCACGCCGTCGCTGCTGATGGCCGTCGCGGTGGCGTCCACGTTACTGACGAAGCTCTGGAGGTCGGAGGCCTGCAGCAAGGCTCCCGCCGGCTCAGCGACCTCGTGGGCATCCAGGTGACGGTGTATGTACGCAATACGCCACCAGAGGTCCAGTCCAGACTCCAGAGGCCGCAAGCAACGAACGTCCCCAGCCCAAGCCTTTTGCATTGCAGTCAGCGTACATACATGATACATGCTATAGCCCAGGTCTCGTCTCTCGCGTCGACGCGTCGTTTGCCCTTCCGCTCGCCCGACGCCGCCTGCCTGCCTTCCGTAGTTTTCTATTCGTGGGCGACGAACCGGCCGCAGGCGCCGAGCGCGATCGTACGCGCGTGGGACTGTGGGATCTCTTCGTTTGATCTGTCGACCCCAACGCAACCTCTAAGGTAATTCAATCGCTTCATTCCTTTTCTATTCCATCAATCCATTCTGGCATTCTTAGATTAATATATTTTATTAGACACAAATTATAAAATTAGGAGGCTCTAATTTGTGGTTGTTTTTCATACAGTAGTGCTGTCCTGCTTGGTTATTCCAATTTAATTGATGGCATCGTTGCATCGTTTTTCAAAAGAAAAGAGCCAGAGCCAAATAGTGGCAACAATGACCATAGCTCATGTCCTGATGATGTTAACTGGGAAGAGGAGATTAAGTTTGATCTAGGATGATGAAATTGTCTTATTTGCTATGTGGAGAAAGATGAGATGATGAAAGTCACCAATGAGGCTATGGTTCATCGCTTTATGCAAATGAAACATCGTAGATTTGATGATGAAGATTAAAGGTAATTTAATGTGATATATGTTTTTTTTTCATTTGATCATTCTTTCTTCCTAAAATATTTGTGTAACAAATCATTTATTCTCTTCTTATAGGCTGCTCAATCTTTGGGAAGACATGATACTGAAGAATAAATCATCGTGTTGACATTATTTAGTTTGTGCTACACCAAGTTAAACAAATATTATTGGACTTCTTTTTTTGGGTAAATATATTTTATCTCTTCCTTATAGTCGCACCCCCGTCCGTTTAAGCTCTAGCTTTGCCACTGACCCATATGTATACGTCTCCTAATTCTTAGTGATTGACATTGTAACTCATTTATATTTTTTTCCATACCATAAGGCAACGCGGAGAGTCCTCCTAGTTCTATTGGTACAGAATCCTTCTTCTGCTGCAGGTTTTTCTCTCCATCGACTCTCGAGATTTTGTATATACAGGAAGACCAAGTTGATTCGCAAATTGACACTTGTAATCCTACTGTTTTTAATTTTCTTCTTGCAGAAGATGAGAACTGCTTTTTCACTACTGACCGGGTGAAAACATGGTGTGTCAACTGGGCATGCAAGTTCGGTTGCCTGATCGACGCCAAACTGTATCATACAAAATACAAGAACAGTTGGTGCGAAGGTTCAAGGAAAGGCATTTGTTATTGTCAGTTTTGCGATGATTAATGCTGAACAGTATCAAAATATATATACCATTTAGGAGCCTGCTCGAATGAAAAAAAAAATCTAATAACTCTTTACTATTTGGGTTCATTTGGATTCAACCTTGTTCGCTTATATGGATAAAATCGGATCGAATAAGAATGGATATTTACGTTTACGTATGAGATGCTTCTTTGGAGACGTCAGATATGTTTTAGGAATCCATTTTTGAGCATTTAAGTTTTGATAGTGCATATGTTAAACATATTCATATATACAGATTTTGTGTAGTATTTGACTGGCACGTAATGTTCTATACTTCTAGTTCTAGCACGATTGATATAAACGACGATTTATTTCCTCCTCTAGCTATTGTTTCCCAAATGACTGAGCTGAGTCATCAAGATCGGAAGGGAATCTGTCACTAGGAAAGCAAGTCTAATCTGGCAATCACAATGGTGGATGGAGATCAATTTACGTTTCCCTTCTAACGAAGGAAATATTTTAATATTAGAGATTTAGAAGAAAAAAATAGCTTGTTTTAATATAGAAAATATAAATATGAAGATAAATATGATATATTTGTGTGTGCCTGTGTGAAAGTATATTCAACTATCTAAATTTGACAATAGGAATTGAAATGTACAAGTGTATTATATCATCCATAGGAACTCCATGGTTGTTAATTTTCATACCAACAACCTTAGGAAGACATTACGACCTTTGGAAGCTACTCTCAACAACGTATCATTTCGATATATGCCTCAAAGTCACACCAATTGTCTCTTGTTTCTCTCCGCCTACATCTTTTGCTATACCACTACTACAGAATTGATTTTATGTGGTGTTTGGATTTTGTTTTCCGTGGCAGGCATTTAAGAAACCGCCACGGAAAATAGGTGGCCTGGCGCCAGCACCCCCCGGCCACGGAAGTTAAAATCAGTAGTAGTTTACCATGGTGACCAGCAGCGTGGGCGTAGGGGATGATGGTGGTGGGTTCATGTTGGGCGCCGCCCTGCGGTGCCTGTCACTAGTGTGCCCGTTGTGCGAAGCCACAATGACCAACACAAAAAGATCTAATGGTTTTATGTTTTTGCACAACCCATTTAGCCACCTGCCGAACATAAAATGTGGCCCAAATTAGGAGTGCAAATAGTCAATCAAAAATAGACGTTGTAGCGTTTATTCTCCTGACAAAAATAACATTTTTACTACCTTGCCATTTTTGTTTGCCTAGATTATCTTTGGTTAGGTGACACCTCTTCACAGGTACCACAGAAAGATTTTGATCTTCATATGTGTTTTTTGTTTCCAAAGTCACTTGTTCAGATGAGACTAAGATAATGTGATTTTACTGAAAATTCACCCGTCTAAATTCAAAATAAATTTGTCTTCCTCCGGGCTTAAAGCAACTTGAGTAAGACATGAAAGAAGGTTATTGCATATCATTAATTTGTCACCTACGAGATATCTGGACTAAGATACATTAGGTTGTTGCATACTCAGAATCAGAGCCACATTAGGTTATATAAATGGGGATACTGTACTTTCAAAGCAGTATTATCTAAATATCTATCTTCCAAAAATCTAACTTGTGATCTATCCTTGACGAGGAAAGTTTCAAAGCTAAGAAAATCTCATTTAGCCTTCATTAGACTTGCCCAAAAATGAGAGCCCCTGCTCTTCCATTGGACTTGAACTGCAGGTTTAGTCACTAGGTATTTGTTGCATAACATCTATTGCCAAGTGTGATCTGCCTTTAATAGACGATATAGCCATTTATTTGGCAGAGCCGTATTCTTGAATTGGAAGTTTTGAATCCCTAGTTCACCTTGGTCTTTTGGTTGACACATGATATGATATTTTCTTTTATGGTCATCTCATTGCCAAAAGAATCGAGATTGATAATAGTCTAGCTTTTTAAGAACTCCTTTTGGGATCTGGCAATACAGGTCTGTCGTACCATGTTCCATTTAGTAAGAGAACTAACCAAAAGGCGACATAAACCCATCGTAGCAAACCTCAATTTGTTTCCACCAGATGCATGCACTGTGCTGAAAGCCGCGCTGGGTAAAGAGCAATTGTAGAGCTGCTTGGGGGTTAATATTCGTTGCACATGCTTACCAAAACACTTTGGCAACAGTTATGTGTAAAATTGCAAAGGTTTTCTAAAGTCAAACGGAGTGTCCTCAACCAAAAGATTCATTAGGGCAACTCAATAGTTCCCCATTTGTGGTTTCAAAATTTCTCTTGTTTGCCAACTCCTAAATCCATATGCCAATTCAAAAAAAAAAAAAACTTTCTCTAATAGTTTGGCAATTTTGGTTTGGCAAATGAGAAAAAGTGAGTCAGGAGAGCACGGTAGTTGGGCTCCGCATCGCGCATCCTTTCCCTCGCCTCAGATCCCTTGCCCGGGCGACTTCCCTCCTCGCCGCGCATGAAGAGCGCCGCCTTGCTGGTGCCTTCAGGCGACTTCTGCCGGCGCTCACCTCCCCGAACCGGCCATCAGTGCTCACATGTTGATAGATTAATTAACATGCATAGATTTAAGCAAATAAAGCACGAAGATTAGTTCAACTCCGTCATCGAAACATGATACGGTGAGCAGTCCAGCTAGTTTGCCCTTCTCCGCCCGTCCCAACTCTCCCCGCCCCTTGAACGTCAGTGAGGCTCGAAAGCAGAGCATGCCTCGCGAGCCAGGTCGGCTATGGCGACGGCGACGTCGATGAACGCGGCAACAATGGCGCAAAGGCGTGTCCCCATCGTTGCCTCGCGCGGTACCAGCCCAGCATCTCCTCCAGCCAGCCCTAGTCGCCGATCCGTCGCGTGGCCACCATCTCTTTCATGGATGCCCCGGAAGTCGGCGTAAGGGTTCAAGTGGGACTCGAACGCCGACCGCCGGGCTGGGACTCGACTTCTCTTTGAGGATGGAGTTGGTCGCTGACGCACCTGAGTCCTAGAGTAGCGGTCGGAGCAGATTCCCTGCGATGGCGTTGTCGCGACACCGCCGCGGTCGACGCCTTTAACGCCGCAGAGACGATGGCTTGTCGGAGCTAGAAGATCGATCTGGCGCGCGTGGCTCCGTGCTTTCTCGTGGTGACAGGCCACGGGCGGCGCTGGGACAAGGATCAGCGCGGACGGCCTGCTCCGGGGAAATAGAATGCCAACTTGGCTCGGCGGCTCAAATATGTGTCTATGGAGGCTGGATTTGCCAACTCCCGAAAATGGCAAACACAAATGCCAAACTGTTAGTTGAGCTTAATGGCAAAAAATAACAATGTCAAACACAATTGCCAAACTATTGGAGCTGCTCTTAATTTCCCAAACTATGCTAACTGCTGCACACTTTCCTTCCATAGCTGGCAATAGAGAAATGTCTCATGCCAAAAGTGGGGATATTACAAGAAAATTAGCAACAAGATTCGGGTTCAGTAGTAATCCAACAAAATTTGAAGCTACAAGAAAGGTGAAATAGACTACTGCACTGTAAAGGCAGGCATGGAAATAGAGTGTTTGAATATAACATGTTAATTTAAAGAAGTGCATGGTCTGATAGCAATAAACTTGAGTTCAAAAGTACATATAGAATAGAATGCTGCTAGGGTCACCATGCAAGCTACTAGCTTTAGAGCTACGAGAGACTATTAATAACCATTCCTTACACAAAGGTCTAGGAAACATGAAGATCAGAAAATACATGTCACAATAAAATAGCTATCTTCCATGGTTCCACATGACATATGCCACCTATGATCTCTTCTAGACACTTCATGACGCTTACACCAGGAACTTGAGTTCTTCATCCACTTGGCACACTAGCAGTTGGTCCCTCCCTGCCGAATGAAAAAATATAAGCCACTTGCCTAATTGAGAAATTATGCTTCCCTCGATGAAATATCACCCACCGACCCCAGGGAGCAATAAGGTGAGGTGATGCTAATAATTGAAGAAACAGTTCCAACTTATTATCCTGATGTACTCGAAAAAAAAAAAAATATCCTGAGACACCAACAAAATGGGCTTATAGAAGATGGATTCAACAACTCAGTTCTAGCATTAATATCATAATTCATATTTCAATGTCCTAATAAAGTGGCGATGAGATAAGGCTAAGGAATCTACAAATATAAACACAAGAAAGGTACATCTGGTGTAGAATAATGAGTGTTATTGCTACAAGTCAACTGTTATCAAAAAAGTAATTTAGGTCAATTGTATGGCTCCACAAATCATGCACTACATATCAGTGGGAAGGAGTATGTCTTCTAGAAAGTTGCAACCTGCACGAGTTCCATATAGCAAAAATATTTAAGCAGCAGTAATACACTTTGGTAGGTACCCTGTTCTGCAAAGTGTCTTTCTTGAGCCAAAATAATGTACATGTTTGTATTTTTCATGTTACTAATTGAAATATTACATTCTGTAGAATTCGTAAGTCCTCAACTATTGGCACACCATACTATTAGCACATACATGTTCATAACTTTCATGTTACTAAGTGAAATATTATGGTTCAATAAGAATTTGTAAATCAAACATTAATCAGAGTTGTATTTGTACCTGGAGTGCAGAAGCTTGTCTAGGGAACAAAATAGTTGACACGATTGTTCCCACGTACCTTCGTCACCCACTTAGTCCCTAGATCAACGGTGAAGGCCCCAGCTGTTGTCGTGACGAAGAAGGCGCCAAGTTCATGTACAAAGACAACTGTAGAGATGGAGCCGGAATAAACACCAAGCAACCTCCCAAGCTCAATGACTTTACTCCATCCCCACCCTAAAACTCCATTGGGACCAACCATCGACCATAGGTGAAGGCATGAATTATTCTCAACAAGGGCAATTCCCAATCCACCATATTTCGTAGTCGTGAACAGAATTCGACCTTTTTCTGTGAACAAATAGCGTGGTAGATCCACCCATCTGACATCATGGGAGCCCATGTCGTACTTGAGGATTCCTTTCGCCCTCCACTTATGAACAATGACGTATAGCGCGTTCCTAACAACTGCCACAGGCGTCGGAGGAAGAAGACGTATTGAACTATCCTGGGCAGCTGAGGTTACGTGGCTCCATGCGCCATCCTTGGACGAGTAGACGTACACACACACCTCGCCATTGGTGGCGTCCATCAAGACCACGAGGAAGTGCCCACGATGGCAGTTGAGGTGATTACAGGCACTGCTGGAGGCACAGAGCACCACGGCTTTGGAGGAGAAGCCGGACCAGTCACGATGCTGTGGCGGCGGCAGCTCAGGCAGGTCCAGCTGGTCGCCCGAGACAGGATTCCACACGGCCAGGTCGCTACGCCTACGCGTCTGCAAGGTTCCGTGAAGTGAAGGCGAGCTGCTGAGGAGGACGCGGCCGTGCCGGGAGTCGATGGGATGCCACCCACCGATGCCTTTGCCGGAGCGGAAGGAGGACGTTGGCGTGAAGAAGGACCCGTATCTCGTTTGTATGTGGAGATAGCCCAGCATCAGCGGCCTTCCGTGGACCACGCGGAACCGGCGGCTGAAGCCGCGATCGGCAACGATGCGGCGCCAGCCCTTGCACACTTGGGCGGCGCGGACGAGGTTCTTTGGGTCGTTTGGCGGGAGGCGGAGGAGGCAGTCTTCCACGAGTTCGTCCAATAGAGCCGCCGGCGGCGGCGGCGGCGCCGCCATCGTGCTTGGTGGCGAACGTCTAGGGTACGAGAAAACGAGGGGCCTTTGGTGACCAGGAGTATATATAGTACTTGATGATTGCATATAAAATTGCCCGGTTTGAGGTGGGCTCAAACCGAAAACAAAATGGGATCCTGGCTTTCCTTTCTGCGTGCCAAACTAATCCATTAAAGTCCAATAAGAGTCCATTTTATTTACGTGATTTCTGTATGATAAATTACATATTATTAGGGTTTTAATTAATTATGTATCTATTTTAACCACTTCACGAAAGTGGAAATTCGTTGGGATAAAATAATCAACAAGGAAAACATGAAACTGTCCAAGGAAATGTTTCTTAAGCAAGTATAATTCTTAAGTAATTCTTCGCAGAGAAGTCATGTGTCGATGTCATCAAGTAGCATACTGCTCCTCAAGAAAGAAAAAAAGTTTTTGGATTGAAGCCACTACAATTCTTCCAACTTGAAGATCTGCCATTATAATTTAGGTATTCTGAGATCTGCCATCACAATTTAGTAGTATTTGGAGCTTGCCATTTCCTACGTATACCAATAGATTGGGCCCCAGATCAAGAAAGGCATACGTGACTTTCATATGGACAGCGATGCTGAACCGGTCGCTGCCTGCCTTGTCTCCAGACTCCGTTCCCAACAACCATAACCGAGTCATCTGCCACCACCGAAGCATCGTGCCCACCATCGGAGCATGCCCCACCTGTGCACGCCGGAGCACACGTCCATCACTAGAGAACCCTCCGCCGTGCTAGAGCCCTGCCCCCTTGATAGACCCGCCCCACGCCGAAGCCCCAGCCCACCCCCGAAAGCCCCATCCACGCGCCCGGCACCTCATCGCATCCGCGCTGCAGTACCGCTTCGGCGCCGCGCGACTCCTGGAGGCCCCACGTCATCACGCCTCGACGTTGTGACAGAGTCGACCAATTTATAAGAAATCAAGTATAATTCGCAATTACCGAAGCAATCGCTGTCTACACTTGAGTCCATATAAACCCGGTATTCGAAATCTTAGAGTGATTTCAAACTCATCAACAATACAACCAAGATCGTTGAGCTCAAGTAGTCCCAATCCGCAGTATCTCAAATCAAATTCAATATATATTAATTAGAGTGTGATGTACACATTTATTTCAAAATAATTCAGAGTGCGGAAGCAATAGCTTTCGAAAGCAAGATAGTTGTACGGCGGAAATAAAATGAGATAGATAGTGCCAACATAGTGTCAACCCCTCAGAATAGCAAGAGACAGGAAAATATGGAGACCGCCATGCCCTAGGCATTACTCTTCAACCACAAAGACATCACAACTGGATCAAACCATGCTAGGAGTCAGTCACACGCAACATCGGAATTAACCCGTAAGTACTCAATTGTACTCCGCAAGACTTACCCGCCTTAAACCAGAAAATAAGGGAAAGACTCCAAGGATTATGCTTGGCTTTTATCCGGGAGGTGGCCGACTCACATTTATTTTTCGGAAAATAAGGTTGATTAGTGCGCCTACACATACTACTCGTGTTCTTCCAGGTTAAAAGGTTGTTATTATATACGTAACCATAAGTCCTGTATAGTCCAGTTAAAGCATATGCTCGGATATATAAATAATAAAGTATAGGTAACTGGATCAATATTTTAACATCAACAACATGAATAAGAATAACCATTATTGTGATATTAAGACTACAGTGCCGCGGAAGCATCCCGGGTTCTCACTATCCAGGAGAGATGGCGATTCAAATCGATTACTCACCACCGGGCGAATACCACAATATAAACTAGGTCTACTTAATTACGCAGACCCAATCACTCCCCAGGGCGTTAGGGGCGTAAAGTCTCGGACCTGCCGGCAACCCCCCTCCTCTCGAGCCACCAAGTGAGCGAGCAACGGCGACGTTTCAGGCGCCTACGCTTGCGCCCGATCAAACTCAACCGACCACGCCTAGGAGGGACGTTAAGCGTATAAGTACCGGCCCCTAACATTCCCACGAGCTTCGTGGCTCACGACCCGGCGGAGCCTACTATATGAACAGGTACATTCAACTTCCGACCGCCTTCCGACAAAGTATCGTTTGGACATCGATCGGATGGAAAGACCACAATATCCATCCAATCTCACATGTTTTATTAGTCCGGTTCTCGGCTGACTTGTTAACCACCAATGTGATTAACCCAACAACAAACCTCACAAGTGACCGGAAATCACTGTCTACTGCAATCATGATAACTGAGCATTTATTTAACCTAGACTCCTACATAGGATGGGCAACAACTTCAGCAAGGATATATGTGCATCAACGGTTTCAACCACTTCCTATACTTAATGCAGCATTCATAAAAGGGACTCAACAAATTAATTCGAAAGCATAGGTAAGTTCAAAGATGCACCTGGGCTTGCCTCAGAAATAGTAGGAAGAAGCTAGAGTCTTCTAGAAGCTGGAGTCACGGTCCTCCTTCTCCCTCTGTGGGGTCTTTTGGCTGCACTCGAGAGACGATGAAGGTTGACCCGCTACTCCTTGATCTCTTCCCGAACTAACTCCTCCGATCCCGAGATGATGCATGCACATGCACGCGAGTGAATATTACGAATGCATAGAAACATGCTTGTATATAAATAAAATAAAAGAAGGGATGAATGCATTATGATGTATGATACTAGTAAGTGGATATCTCTTTTCGTAGACACACAATCAAAACAACATAAAGCAACCATACTAACCTACACCACTCATGCCTACTAGCACTAACTAAAAACTGGGCAGCAAGACATGTCTGCACTAAAACAATCACACAGGGAGTTCTATAACTCCAAATGCAGCAAACAAACACTCGTTGGAAAGCTAACAAAATTATCTACAAAACATTCAATATAACCCCGACCAGATTCTAACATCTACAGCCTCAAAAACAGCAAATACAGAGGCTCTGTTTTCAACCTAACAAGCTACATGCAACTCTATAACTCTCTAACCAAACATGCACTTCATCTAGAACTTTTCCAGCAAGCAAGACAAGTCATAACCTACCAAATAAACCTACTGGTTAAGCCAAAAGATAAACTAAAGCACATAAAATGACATTCCCTAATAAACACTACATGTGCACACTCTTTAAATATAAAAGCTAGGATTAATAAATTGACCAAACACACTAGACCAGCAAACTAACCACACTAACAGGTCCTTATTATCATAAGAACAAACAATATGCCATCCAAGAATTATTACCATACTATTACCATGCATTTTGCAAGCATTTCCCATGCAACATAAATATGATAAATGCATAAACAGCTTAGAAAAAAATCTACAAAAATTACCCAGAGCATCCTACTGGTCTAAAAAGGCTACCATAAAATTTCATAGCAAAAAATGCATATGATATTCTACACAAAAAATGACAAGCTAGCAATAAATCTATGCATGAAAATACTTTGTACTATGAAAAGTATGAAACTGCCTAACCATGAACATGGAATGCTTTATAACAGTAAGAAATGCATGTACAAAAATTATCATGGCAAAAACCCTAGTAATTATTTTTCTATGAATTTCCTAAGAAAGCATGGTAAATAGCACATAAATCAAAAATCATATTTCATCAACAGAACATAGTATGTATGATATTTTTCCTGCACTATACATGCAAAAACATGAACATTTCATATAGGAACCACTATTTTATCATGCACCAAAAATAAGATATGCATTTCTCTAATTACTTGGAATTTAAAGCCATAAATAAAACTATACAGAAAAGTATCATAATACTGACATGCAATATTTTTTTGCTATAGATCTACTCGTGAAACTCAACAAAACTAGTTTCACAATTTTCTCACATTCCTAACTCGAGATATGGATTTTACAAGGCAAACAAACCCATTTGGAAAATGAAAAAGAAAAAAAAAAATCGCTGACCGACAGCCCAGGCCCGCGGCGTCGCGTCGTGTGAGCGAGGGGGGGATACGGCTGGCGGCGGATCTCCGCCCGGCGGCGGTGCAGTTCCCGGCGTTCGGGCCAAACTGTCTAGCGCCGCGAGCACCCACGGGCGTCGGGCGATCATGCAAAAGCACCACTAGTTGGCGGGTTTGCCCGGCCGGATGACGTTCGACGGCGACGAGCCGGCGGCGGCCCCGCGGCATGGCGACCATGGCGTCATGGTCCGGCCGGCCCGAGCCGCGATTCGACAAACAACCACTGGCGAGGATGGAACACATCGAGGCGACCCGAAATGCGGTAGTTAGTACAAAAACGGCGTTGGCGGCGACGGCGATGAGCTTCTTGCGGCGGCGACCATGGCGGCGCGGGGATTTTCCGGCGGCCGCAGAAAATCCGCCGGTGGGCCCCTAGCCGGTCCCGGGCTGCTCTCGCGGGTCGAGAGATGGTGTCGACTCGACCGGCACTTCTGGCGGCGCCGGGGGCCGGTGGTGGTGCGGCGATGGCCTAATCACAAGACTGGCGGCGGCGATGATGGCGCAGCGGCGGCGGCTGGCGGTCGCTGGCTTGGCGAGGAAGGGAGAGTGAGGGGTGGAGTGGGAGGCATGGGGCGTGCATTGGCCCCACAAAGACCGCGGCGGCGGCGAGGGAAGCGGTGGGCGCGCCACGCTGCGTCGCGGTGGCGGCACATCGTGCCAGGGTGGCCGACGGGGGCTTCCCTCCCCTTTCTTTTTTTAATTTAAAACCCCTAATCAAACTGTTTTTCTTGTGATGCGTCGAGATCCGTGTGGATTCAAGCGAAAACTCTAATTGAACGAAATGTTCCTTACGGAAATTCTCGAGCAAAACACGATACAAACTTTCTCCTAATTCGCTAGATTTGAAACTACGACTAGTCGAAGCTAAACTACTCCGAGGTTAGAAACCCTAATTAGCACTCAAATTCAAACGAACCCCGACTTTTAGGACATGATCCACTCAAAATCATGAAACAAGCATGTGATGACTTTTGTTCTACACGAAATTAGCTACACATCTCATGAAGAGTGCACCCACATGCAAGGTCAATAGCTATGACTTTTGAGCGAAACAAGATAAATTACTTCAAGGTCAAACTAGGTCAAAACGAAGTCAAATTACCATTATAAAATCTAATTAGTAAACATGACCAACAAGACTCATGCTCTAACACCTTCTCTAAGCATGACTAAGAATAAATAAAGATTAACCAACTAATTATGCAAACATTTCATACATGAAATGACGAGGCAAAGCATAATAAGCAAATTAAATACATTCAAACAAGCAAATAAACTCTATCATTTCATGTGCATGGATGCATATGATTAAATGATGATTATGCCCATGAAATGCGGATGCTAATGACATGCTTAAAACCGGGTGTTACAAATCTACCCCCCTTAAGAAAATCTCGTCCCGAGATTTGGTAGTACTAACCGCTCGTTAGAAAATACAGGATAGACTTCTCATAGATACTCTTACTGCCTCCCATGTAGCATCCTTCTCCCCATGATTACTCCATAGAATCTTGTATAGCTTCACAACTTTGTTACGAAGTTTCTCGTCCTTTGGTATCTAATATTTGAACTGGCCTTTCAAAGTATGTCGTCGAATCTACTTCGGATTTTCGATCGAACTGCTCTTCGGGCACTCTCAAACATTTCTTCAATTGGGATACATGAAAGACATTAAAGACCGATCTCGACTCATCGTAGTCAGAATCGTAAGCCACTTTTCCTTTTCTTGCAACAATACGATAAGGACCTACGAATCTAGGTGCTAACTTCCTTTTAACTCCAAAGCGTTGCACTCTCTTCATGGGTGACACCTTGAGATATACAAAATCACCAACTCTGAATTCCAAAGGCTTACTACGCTTATCAGCATAGCTTTTCTAGCGGGCTTGAGCTGCGGCTAGATGTTGTTGCAATGTCCTAACCTTCTGTTCTGCTTCATCAACGAGGTCGATGCCGTAATAAGTTCTATCTCCTGTTTCTACCCAATTCAAAGGTGTTCTACATTTTCTACCATACAGGGCTTCAAATGGAGCCATCTTGATGCTTGCTTGGTAGCTGTTGTTGTAAGAGAACTCTACAAGTGGTAACCATTTATCCCATGGCCCTTTAGCTGATAAAACACATGCTCTCAACATGTCCTCAAGAACCTGACTCACCCGTTCAATTTGCCTAGTTGTTTGCTGTTGGTATGCTGGGCTACAAATTAGCTTTGTGTCTAAGGCTTTTTGTAAATACTCTAAAAATCTTTCGGTCCATTTAGATCCTCGGTCAGACACTATGGATTTGGGTAGTCCATGCAAACGAACTATTTGAGAAATATAGATCTCTGCATACTGGTGAGGTTCATAGCTAATATTGATTGGGATAAAATGTGCAACTTTAGTCAGTCTATCCACGATTACCCAAATAGTATCAAATCCTTGCGGGTACGTGGAAGTCCAACAATGAGATCCATAGTGATGTTATCCCATTTCCAACCAGAGGTTGGCAAAGGTTGTAGCAATCCGGCAGGTTTCATGTGAATGGCCTTGACTCTACAACAATTATCGCACTTGGCTACATGAGCTGCAATTTCTTTCCTTATCTTGGTCCACCAAAAGCGCGATCTCAAGTCTCTGTACATCTTATTGCTGCCTGGATGGTTTGATAAGGTAGAAGAATGCGCTTCTGTCAAAATTTGATCTTTGAGTTTCTTATCCTTGGGTACAACAAGACGATTATCATACCATAAAACATCATTCTCATCGATCCTAAAATGTTCACTTGGTTTTGCTTCGAGCATCTGCTTGATGAAAGAGATACCTTTGTCTGTTTTCTGCCTTGTAATTACCCTCTCCTCCAGAAATTTTTGCACTTGTATGTTATGCAAGACTGCGGGGTGCATTAAACTACGCTTCTCTTCTGGCAATGGTTGCTCAATAGTACAATATGCCTTCCGGCTCAAGGCGTCTGCAACAACATTCGCCTTGCCCGGATGGTCATGTACCTCTAAATTGTAATCCTTGATTAACTCTAACCATCTTCGTTGCCTCATGTTTAGCTGATCTTGCGTGAATATATATTTCAGACTCTTGTGATCTGTGTAAATGTGGCACACATTTCCGAGCAGATAATGACGCCAAATCTTCAGGGCATGGACAACGGCTGCTAACTCCAAATCATAAGTTGGATAATTCACTTTGTGTTTGCGTAATTGTCGTGATGCATAGGCAATCACTCTTCCTTCTTGCATGAGTACACACCCAAGACCTGTACCACATGCATCACAAAACACGTCAAATGGCTTCTCTATATCAGGATGTGCAAGCACTGGAGCGGTTGTTAACAACTCTCGTAGTGTATGAAAAGCTGTCTCACACTCCGGTGTCCACACAAACTTCTCATCCTTCGCAGCAATCTTGTCATAGGTTTGGCAATCTTAGAAAAGTCGGGTATGAATCGACGATAGTACCCGGCTAAACCAAGAAAAACTCCAAATCTCTTAATGCAGGTCGGCGCCTTCCAATCCATGACTTCTTGAACTTTGCTTGGATCAACGAAATTCCATCTTCCGATAAGACATGTCCAAGAAATTGCACCTTCTTTAACCAAAACTCGCATTTGCCAAACTTAGCATAAAGCTTGTGTTCTCTGAGCCCGGCTAACACGATTCCGAGATGCGCCGCATGGTCTTCTTCATTCTCTCGAGTATACCAAAATGTCATCGATAAACACGACCCACGAATTTATCTAACTCGGGCATGAATACCGAATTCATTAGGCACATAAAATGAGTCGGAGCATTTGTCAAGCGAAGGACATGACAAGATACTCATACAACCCATATTTTGTAGAAAAAGCTATCTTTGGAATATCTTGTGGCCTAATCTTGATCCGATGATAGCCCTAACGAGGTCGATCTTGGAGAAAACTTTAGCCTTGGACAACCGATCAAAGAGAATGTCAATGCGTGGCAAAGGATACTTGTTCTTGATCCACCGCATTGAGTGGTCGGTAATCCACACATCCTCAAAGATTGGTCCTTCCTCTTCACAAAAAGTAGGACATCCCCATGGTGATGAACTTGGTCTAATTAAACCTTTCTCTAACAATTCTTGAATCAACCTTCAACTCGGCCAACTCATGGGGCGGCATCCTATAGGGCCTTCGTGAGATTGGTGCCGTTCTGGTAGAAGCTCTATGGTAAACTCTACATCTCTATCCGGTGGTAAACCCGGTAAGTCTTACGAAAGACATCCGGAAACTCACATACCAATCGGGTTTTATCTCGAGATTATGGTGACTTGTAGAGCGTGAGGAGACACGATTTAGATTGGGTGTTTGGGGAAGAATTATCGATGTTCTTTTCCATCGCGGGGATCTTTCAAAAGGATGACCCTATTCAGGGTGTCTATAATTACTCCCCATGTCTTCATCCAATTCATTCCCAGAATCACATCCAAACTCAACCCAGGTAATACTATCAGGGAGGTGACAATCTCTAAATCCCCAACTTTAATTTGTACATTTCTGACAACCTTCCTGGTGAGTTGATCAGCCCTCGCGAGCTAATGCGATATCCATAACCCAAATCGATATATTCTCATGATGTTCTTTTACGCAAAAGCTTGGCTCATGAAAGAGTGAGATGATCCGAGTCAAACAATACCACAAAGCATTGTGATTGTTGACTAGGCAAGTGCCGCCAGCTTATAGACTCTCATACGGACTCTCTTCAATGTTGGTGGAGTGCACTTGTCCAATCTTCTGCCTATAGGGTTGGTTACTCTTGGGTTGTGGGCAAAACCGGGAAAAATGTCCTGGCGTCCCACAATTATAACACTTGCTACGCGTAGAAGCACTATCAATACCATCTGTCTTTGCTCTTGGAGTAGGTGTAACATAGGCCTTCCTGTAGCGAGAACTCTCAAACTACGGCTCTTCTTGCAATGAGGCATCTGGTTGGTGGTACCTTGGATGACTAATGAGTAGAACCTTGTTCTGACTTGAGCTAGACTCAATTGGTCTCTTCTTGCTCTTGGCAGCAGCATATGCATTGTTGCTCTCCTCCTCGCAACAAGCGTTCGCTAACGAACTCATTGAAGCTCTTTCTCAATGGGGCTCCAATAGTCTTACGCATCTTAAGATTAAGCCCTCTTAAAAACTTGCTATTTTCTTCTCTTCAAGTATCCACCATATGTGGGGCATATCGGGACAAACGATTAAAGTCTTCAAGGTACGCGAAATGATGGTCTTGTCATCTTGATTCAAACGATAAATTCACCCAACTTCATAGCAATCACACTTGGATGAATATAAGCGTCACGGACGAAAGTGCCGGTGAACATATCCCGTGTAATAGAAGTATTAGGCGGGTAGGTGGCACGATGATTTTTCCACCAAATTCCTCGCGGGTCCTTCAAGCAAATGAGCGAAGATACTCGCCTACGTACCTCGGTCAAGTTCAACGATGCGAACTTTTCCTCAACCGAAACCATCCATTCTTCAACGGTGGGTTCACTTTCGAATGTGTGAACTTGATTGGATCGATGGTCTTAAATTCCTTGTATGAATGGAGCCTATCTTCTACATTATTGTTACGATTTCCTCCACCTCGTGCGGTGTTGTTGCGCGAGATGTTGCGCAACTCATCCGGTTTTCGTAAAAAGAACGGTTCCGGGTTGGCGGAGGTGGTGGTGGCGGTTGGTTGCTCCCTCCGGCACTGGCGTGTTTTAACCATCTGCATAACCCAACCAATAAAATTCTCGACGATGTTGACATAGTGTAAATGCATCGAATTTAAAGTTACGCAGAATTTATTGCGATAATAAATTCATTCAACAAATACATGTAACCATAAATCCAATGGCATCACACCCATCATCGCAATAATCATGGTTGTCACGGATTATGTAGCAAATCAACTTCTTCATCCAATGTACGCGTAATCAAAGGTTCGATATAGTCATTAAGACCAAAATATCAAAATTGCGCACATTACTTCACAAAGTGGAACTCTTCCATTAAATTCTTCAAAAGCTGAATTGACATCCATAGAGTTTGGTTACTTCAAGATCTTCGGTGTTGATAGTCTCTTGCCAAAATAGGAACACTAAGGGTAGGAATAGGTATCCGCGATCGGTGATAAGCTCATATCTCCTACGATAGGGCATACTAGCTAATATCTAGCGTAATCAAAAGAGATGGGCGGCAAAGAACGAAACTTCGGTGGGGCAATCGGGGGCATTTCTAACGTCCTTGTCGTTGTCATCTCCAAACCGAGCTACATCTCTAACTTCTCGCAAATTGGGGTTATACGCCTTCATCATCTTCTTCTTTACGTTGGGCAAGTGGCAAACAACGGTCCATTCTCGATTCAACGAGGGAAGTAGGCTCGTCTCAAGCAAAGCCTCGATTGTTCCAACATCCAAACTTATTTAGGTACGGCCTATAGCATTGTTGGCAACTTCTTTAGGTGGTAGCTCTTATTCGGTGATAATCCAACTTTTTCCAAACGAACGATAAGGTAGGGCGAGGGATGGAAAGGTCAATTCTAGTGGTGATCCAATTTGCCTAGGGTGCGGTCACCTATGGTTTAGGTCTCTATACGATCCGCTTAACCTTATCGCGAAGATATCAAGCATGTGAAGCAATCTATCTCTAATGATACTCTTGCTAATCTGGGGATGAGAGAGCCAATTGTAACAATTTAGAAGATTGTGTGAAATTGAGAACGAGATGGGTCGGTTTAACAAAAAGGGACAAGTACTCACTAAGGGGGACGATCGGAGTAAGGATAAGAAAAGAAATGCTTTTATTTCATTTTATTGATGCGAATGCATGAATGACATGATGCATGAGCGTATCTTACGTCCTCACGAGAATAGGAAAGATAAGATACTACTCGTATAAATGGTGGCACATCTAACGTTCTCTCAAAAGAAAATAAACCGCAACTAGTCGGTCTACACATTTTGCGGAGTTAGCGTACCTGCAATCTCATTTCAGCCCATAGTATATTTATGCAATGCATGAATTTAAATTGCATATACCGCTTCGTCGGTCCACCGACGGCATCACATACCTTCTGGAAAAACACATTTTACACCCGACACCCGTGTACCCATACACAAGTCTACAGGGGGCACTACCCGACCATGGAGCTCTCAAAACATTTTATTTTTACCCCCTAGACCGGCGGTTGTCCGATCATGCTCTCACAGCTCACATCTTACCTTGGGCGTAGAGGCATTGAACATTATTTACCCGGGGCGTAGAGGTATTTCGATCCATACATGACTACTCAAGTGAGTAGCCCCGCACTCTTGGCGCACGGCAAACAAGCACAAACAACAAAATATGATGCAATAACCCATCCCAAGTTAGTAAAGCCACCTAACCGTCCTTAATTGGGCATAAGGGTATGACCATGGCACTATTAATTTTGCAAATCTTTTACTCACACCAATTGAAAAGATTTTGTTTCGCAAAATTTTCGCAAAAGATTAGTGGTTCATTTTAATTTTAATACCGGATCGGATTGTTAAGTACTTGAACTAAGCTCGATACCAATTTGTGACAGAGCCGAATTAATTTATAAGAAATCAAGTATAATTCGCAATTACCGAAGCAATCGCATCTACACTTGAGTCCATATAAACCCGATATTCGAAAATCTTAAAGTGATTTCAAACTCATCAACAATACAACCAAGATCGTTGAGCTCAGTAGTCCCAATCCGTAGGTATCTCAAAACCAAATTCAATATATATTAATCGAGTCGCGATGTACACATTTATTTCAAAAATAATTCAGAGCGGAAGCAATAGCTTTCAAAGCAAGATAGTTGTACAAATGGTAATAAAATGAGATAGATAGTGCCAACATAGTGTCAACCCCGTAATAGCAAGAGACAGGAAATATGGAGGAGACCTGCCATGCCCTAGGCATTACTCTTCAACCACAAAGACATCACAAATCGGATCAAACCATGCTAGACGGAGTCACCCGCAACATCGGGAATTAACCCGTGAGTACTCAATTGTACTCCGCAAGATGTACCCATCTTAAACCAGAAAATAAGGGAAAAGACTCCAAGGATTATGCTTGGCTTTATCTAGAGTCGGGTCGACTCACATTTATTTTGAGAAAATAAGGTTGATTAGTGCGCCTACACATACTACTCGTGTTCTTCCAGGTTAAAAGGTTGTTATTATATACGTAACCATAAGTCCTTGTATAGTCCGGATTAAAGCATATGCTCGATTGATATATAAATAACGGTATAGGTAATCGATCAACATTTTAACATCGGCGAAAGATGAATAAGAATAACCATTATTGTGATATTAAGACTACTGATCTTGGCGGAAGCATCCCGGTTCTCACTATCCAGAGAGATGGCGATTCGAATCGATTACCCTGTCATAAACCAGGTCTACTTAATTACGGCACCCAATCACTCCCGGACGTTAGGGGGCGTAAAGTCTCTGGACCGTGTCGGCAACCCCTTTCCTCTCGAGCCACCAAGTGAGCGGCAACGAAAAATGACGTTTCATGCCCCTACGCTTGCGCCAATCAAACTCAACCGACCACGCCTAGGAGGGACGTTAAAGCGTACAACCGGCCCCTAACATTCCCACGAAGTTTAAGTGGCTCCACGACCCGGCCGGAGCCTACTATATGAACAGTAACGTTCAACTTCCGACCGCCTTCCGACAAAGTATCGGACCTTAATCGATCGATGGAACGACCATAATATCCATCCAATCTCACATGTTTTATTAGTCCGGTTCTCAAGAAGCAGCCTTGTTAACCACCAACGTGATTAACCCAACAACAAACCTCACAAGTGACCGGAAATCACCGTCTAATTGCAATCATGATAATCGAGCATTTATTTAACCTAGACTCCTACATAGGATGGGCAACAACTTCAGCAAGGATATCTATGCATCAACGGTTTCAACCACTTCCTATACTTAATGCAGCATTCATAAAAGGGACTCAACAAATTAATTCGAAAAGCATAGGTAAGTTCAAAGATGCACCGGGGCTTGCCTCGGGGAAATAGTAGGAAGAAGCTAGAGTCTTCTAGAAGCTGGAGTCACGGTCCTCCTTCTCCCCGGGGGTCTTTTGGCTGCACCCGAGACGATGAAGGTTGACCCGCTACTCCTTGATCTCTTCCCCGAACTAACTCCTCCGATCCCGAGATGATGCATGCACATGCACGAGTGAATATTACGAATGCATAGAAACATGCTTGTATATAAATAAAATAAAAGAAGGGATGAATGCATTATGATGTATGATACTAGTAAGTGGATATCTCTTTTCGTAGACACACAATCAAAACAACATAAAGCAAACCATACTAACCTACACCACTCATGCCTACTAGCATTAACTAAAAACGGAGCAGCAAGACATGTCTCGCACTAAAACACTAAAATCGACGGGGAGTTCTATAACTCCAAATGCAGCAAACAAACACTCGTTGGAAAGCTAACAAAATTATCTACAAAACATTCAATATAACCCCCACCAGATTCTAACATCTACAGCCTCAAAACAGCAAATACAGAGGCTCTGTTTTCAACCTAACAAGCTACATGCAACTCTATAACTCTCTAACCAAACATGCACTTCATCTAGAACTTTTCCAGCAAGCAAGACAAGTCATAACCTACCAAATAAACCTACTGGTTAAGCCAAAAGATAAACTAAAGCACATAAAATGACATTCCCTAATAAACACTACATGTGCACACTCTTTAAATATAAAAGCTAGGATTAATAAATTGACCAAACACACTAGACCAAAGAAACTAACCACACTAACAGGTCCTTATTATCATAAGAACAAACAATATGCCATCCAAGAATTATTACCATACTATTACCATGCATTTTGCAAGCATTTCCCATGCAACATAAATATGATAAATGCATAAACAGCTTAGAAAAATCTACAAAATTACCAGAGCATCCTACTGGTCTAAAAGGCTACCATAAAATTTCATATCAAAAAAATGCATATGATATTCTACACAAAAAATGACAAGCTAGCAATAAATCTATGCATGAAAATACTTTGTACTATGAAAAGTATGAAACCGCCTAACCATGAACATGGAATGCTTTATAACAGTAAGAAATGCATGTACAAAAATTATCATGGCAAAAACCCTAGTAATTATTTTTCTATGAATTTCCTAAGAAAGCATGGTAAATAGCACATAAATCAAAAATCATATTTCATCAACAGAACATAGTATGTATGATATTTTTTCCCTGCACTATACATGCAAAAACATGAACATTTCATATAGGAACCACTATTTTATCATGCACCAAAAATAAGATATGCATTTCTCTAATTACTTGGAATTTAAAGCCATAAATAAAACTATACAGAAAAGTATCATAATACTGACATGCAATATTTTTTTGCTATAGATCTACTCGCAAGAAACTCAACAAAACTAGTTTCACAATTTTCTCACATTCCTAACTCGAGATATGGATTTTACAAGGCAAACAAGCACTGAAAATGAAAAATGAAAAGAAAATCGCACCGACATCCCGGGCCCGCCGCGGCCCGCAGCAGGGGGGAACAACGGCGCTGTGGGCGGCGAAGCGCCGGATCTCCGCGCGGCGGGCAGTTCCCCGCTTTCGGCAAAACCGCCTCGCGCATAGCACGAGTGGCGTCGGGCGATGCAAAAGCACCGGTACGGTTGATTCGGGTTTGCCGCCGGGATGACGCTCGACGGCGAAGCCGACGGCGCCACGGCATATGGCGGCCATGGCGTCGCGAACCGGCCGACCGGGAGCACGATTCGACAAACAACCCCGGGCGAGGATGGAACACAACAGGCGACCCCGAAATGCGAAGTTAGTGAAAGAAAACGACGTTGGACGACGACGACGATGAGCTTGCGCGGGGCGGCGACCATGGCTACCGGATTTTCCCCGGCCGAGCCGGTAATCCGCCTCGATTGGGCCCTACCTTCGTCCCGGGCTGCTCAACGGGTCGGGGAGATGGTGCTCGACTTCGACGGTTTGCCGGGCGCCGGGGATTCTGGTGGTGCGGCGATGGCCTAATCAAGCGACCGGGCGGCGGCGATGGTGGCGGCGCCCGGCGCCGGGCCGCTGGTCCTGGCTTGGCGAGGGAAGGGAGAGTGAGGGGTGGAGTGGGAGGCATGGGACGTGCATTGGCCCCCTTCACAAAGACGGCGCCGACAGGGGAGCAGGTGGGCGCGCCCGCCACTGTCGTCGCGGTGGCGGCACATCGTGCCAAGGGGTGGCCGCCGGGGCTTCCCTCCTCTTTCTCTTTTTTTTTTAATTTAAAACCCCTAATCAAACTGTTTTTCTTGCTGGTCGCCGAGATCCGTCTTGATTCAAAGTGAAAACTCTAATTAAACGAAATGTTCCTTCACGAAATTTTGAGCAAAACACGTATACAAACTTTCTCCTAATTCCGCCAAGATTTGAAACTACGACTGGTCGAAGCTAAACTACTCCGAGGTTAGAGAAAACCCTAATTAGCACTCAAATTCAAACGAACTTCGACTTTTCGACATGATCCACTCAAAATCATGAAACAAGCATGTGATGACTTTTGTTCTACACGAAATTAGCTACACATCTCATGAAGAGTGCACCCACATGCAAGGTCAATAGCTATGACTTTTGAGCGAAACAAGATAAATTACTTCAAGGTCAAACTAGGTCAAACGAAGTCAAATTACCATTATAAAATCTAATTAGTAAACATGACCAACAAGACTCATGCTCTAACACCTTCTCTAAGCATGACTAAGAATAAATAAAGATTAACCAACTAATTATGCAAACATTTCATACATGAAATGACGAGGCAAAGCATAATAAGCAAATTAAATACATTCAAACAAGCAAATAAACTCTATCATTTCATGTGCATGGATGCATATGATTAAATGATGATTATGCCCATGAAATGAGATGCTAATGACATGCTTAAAACCAGGGTGTTACGACGTGCCCATGTTCCGGGGGTATTATCATGTTGCTAATTAAGTATTATGATGTAGTTGTCACATTGTTTCTTTTTTATTGTATCCATTTGGCTTCGTGTACACCAAATTGTATTCTCTAGCAACGCTTAACTCAAGCCAAGAAACCACGGATCTGGCTGCAGAAGTTGTCGCCGGATGCGTAGCCCAATGCAGAGCTTGCTACCGCCGTTGGCATTTGTTAAGTGCTAAAAGAATATGAAGGATTCTCGCAGTTTAGTAACACCTACCATTGTTAAAGGATAAATAAATATTGTATCAAAGCATTCTAATAAGTCACTATGTATCCACTAAAAAAACCACTATCAAAGGAGGTAATTGTTAAAGGAATAAATGTCTAAAAATAATAACACCTAAGAAATCAAACTAATCAAGAGGTCAAAGGGAGATCAAGGTTCCTAGGTACTTCTCTATTACTTAGGTTCTATGATAGCAATTACACTAATGCACTTTGGAGCAAAGCAGTTCCTTTCCAACTCTCGAGAAAGACCGGGAAGAAGGTAGTTGGGAGAAGGCTGCCTAAAAGCTCTACGAAAAACACCAACCCAACGTGGTGGACTACAAAGGCCTTATAGCTCACACCCCCCTGGGCTACCACAACTATCCGTGGGTTTGAGCGCAACCTCAGTAACCTATAGCCTAGACACCAAGTCTACACTATAAATTACTACTCTAGCTACCTAGAATAACTAGAGCACTCAATACGAGCGGAGATCCCATGCAAAAGCATAACAACTATACTAACCATATATGAAATACATGGAAGTAAATAGAGAAGATAAATATATGAATCTTAAGTCTTGTAGAGAAGATACAAAGACATACCATACTCTGAAGACATCTCGAAACAAGAGCATAGCTCCTCTCTCCTCCTTTACTCTTGATTAGATCTAAATTAGATCTAATCTAGTTCTAATTACATGGCTAATCTATCTCTAATTACATGACTAATCTTCTTCTAATCTACTTCTAATTCACTAATCCCGGAGAGAGGTTATCCTTACATTGGGACACCTCTACAACTGAGAGATAATGAATAGAATGAGATAGAATGAATTAGGGTTTAACCCTGGGGTCGGGGGTCTTCTTATATAGGCCTTGGCGATGAACGGTGAACCCTTGGATCAAACCGACCTTGGCAACGGTGTAGATACAACCTCAAAGTCGGTTTGAAACCGACCTAGGAAGATGAGACCGACGGTGGGACCCACCGGGCGGCCGGCCTAATCCTCACCGGCCGCCGCCAGCCATGGTGGGCCCATGCTTTGTCGTCCTTCCTAGTGTCTTCGGTGTCTTCTAGAATGTTTTAGTCCACAATTCGGGTTGAGTTACTTCACGGTTAAGTCTTATCATCGTATGTGAGATATATTCTTGAACTTTCTCCATCCTTCTCTCAGCATTTATCCGTTAAGTCCCTCAGTAAAGTCACAAATCACCAAAGCTCGTGGAATTATGTTAGTTAGATCCCTAGTCTATGTTGATATTCATTTTATGCCCTTATCCATGTTTAGTTGACTAGTAATATTATGCTATAACAGGTGTCAACAAGTTCCCCCAAGCTTACCCTTTGCTAGTCCCTAGCAAAGCCAAACTTAGCAATGGATCGGGGAGTTGCTACAATGCTTTCACACCTCAAAAGTACACATGCTTTCAAACAAAATTTCTCCTCCAGATAAAACTTGTTCAAATTTCAACTTACCCATATTACCTTTAACCATGGAGCTTATAGCCTTTTCTTAGGATCTTGGGCAATTGAAAGATAGAACAATCAAGTCAAGCATCATGTCTCAAACTCTTTGTTCAACCTTCATTCTGGAGTTTTTGCAGGTTTTCAAAATAAAACTCAAAGTTCCTTTGTATGACCCTCTTAAGTCTCTCATTTGTGGTATTTGTGGATCCTCACTTAGGCAATAATTTTGTGTTGCCTTTCTCTCATAGTATGTGGTATTTTTTTGGAATAAGACAAGTAGGACACTATGCCTTCTTCTCTCTCACCCTATATCTAAGGTTTATATCTGGAGCTCATAGGTGGGAGAAACTAAATTTACTTACTAAGCATATATTGTAAATTCAAGCAATGGATCCAAAGTCACAAGTCACACTGATCAAGTGATGCATGTGTATGGTGAAATATGATGGTAGGTGTGTGAGGTGAATGTAATGAATGCAATGAGAGGAAAGCCTAATTCTACTTTGCTCCTTGAGGAAACATATCTCTCTTTGGAATTTGTAAACTTTATGAGAAATTGGGTTGTATCTTTTTCTTTCTTTCTTTTAGAGAGGTGGGTCCTTCTCACCCTCGGACTTATGTCCATTTTTCTCTCTCTTTTATTATTTTAGAGATGTGAGCCCTACTCGCTCTCGAACACTTGTTCATTTTTCATCTCTTTTGTTTAGGGAGGTAGGCTCTACTCGCCCGTAGGACTTTTGTCCATTTTTCATCTCCCTTTTTTTTTTTTTTTTCTTAGGGAGGTAGGCTCTACTCGCCCGTAGGACACTTGTCCATTTTTCATCTCCCCTCTTTTTTTTTAAATACAACCCAAATCTCTTTTGAAATAACTTTTGAGAGATAGACAAATGTAATGGAGCTTTTGTAAGATATTGGCTAGCAATGTGTGGATGGGTATAGTGAATATTTTTAGTTGTTCTCTCCCAGGATAGGAGTAGAACATTTTTTATGAATGTTTGGTGGATGCTTTGTGGATGCGTACTTCCAGGGTAGAAGTAGCATAAATGCAAGTGGTGTAGAGTGGAGTGGAATAAAGTGTGCATGACAAGTTTCTAAGGGTCGACAAAGATTGAACAAACTCAATGCAAAGTAAGCAACCTATATATATGTCAAAAGGTTTTCCTAATCTAGGGAGCATGTATATATGGCTTGTGGTAGGAGGTTCAACACTCTTGTCACACAGAACTTATCATGTGCACTTTAATTTTCAAAAGATAAATCTCCGTAAATCTAGTATCACTAGGAGTAAGATAAATAGTAGCTCGGACTCTCATATATCATATCCGTCAATCACTTAGACTTTAGAACAAGCATTTGCTACCCACAGGTTTTAGGTTCAAAGAAAATCTCAAGTCAAAGCAGTTGCATTTAAAAGCTCGAGAGAAATTAAGCTTGAAAGGTAAGTACTTGAAAGGAATTACGACGGAGCAACTATTCATCATCTCCAAGGCTAGAGATTATCTTGAGTTTATTTTATTACTCACACTCTAATTAAAGACTCTTTAATAAAGACTATATAGACTCTTTTTATTTGGTTTCCTTAATTATGCATCTTTTTAAATCTTTCTAATAAAGCAAACAAATCTAGCTAAAATTAAATAAGATAGAAGGATACTTATTCGGATACATGGGGTTGCACTCCCCAAGCCGGATGTTGACATAGTCTTCGATGTTCTTGATAGTTGGAAGTAGAGATAGATAGTGATGGTGGTTGATTGATCTTCTTTAATGCTAAACACCATATGTGTCATGTCTCTCTTCCTTGGGATCCTGAACTCAAATAGACAACAAAACTAGTGGAACTTGATTAAGCGTTAGGGGTTAGCCACATTGCTTTTGTCTATCCGAAATCTTTCAAAGAAAGATTAAATATTTTTGGGGTTTTCTATGCAAATAAGGATGACGATGCATGCATATTTATTTTATTTTTATGCCACCACAAGAAATATCCTTGTGGGTTGTTATACACCACAAAATTACTTACATGGGGCTTAAAGTTTTTCATGTCTATGCAACAAACAAATATTTATTTTCTTTTTCTAATGCAAGACTAGTAATATAAATATGCTAAAGGAAAATGATTATGCAATGCAAGAAAATAAATATGGATAACTACCGATCTTACCTTTTCGACGATGGTTCAGTGTTTTAAGTCCTCTGAACGAGACTTCTTACCTTATTGTTTCCTTGAGTGTATTATCCGATCTTGACGGTTGTGCTCCATGAGATGGTGAAGGACAACGTCACCCATGTTCTTTGCCTCATATGAGTTGAAATGAAAAATAGGCAGCTTCTTGTTTTAATGTGCATGCTTGTAAGACATTTACTTGTTGAATTTTGGAGAGACTGATAGGCTTCTCCACCATTTTACTCAAAGTGTGTCCCGCTTGCAAAGTCATAGTAGAGATCAAGTGCATGGGCTCTGTTGGTGGGAAAACACCAACGTAAACCAAAACTTCATTCATTCTTGTCTAACCAAAGGCACATCAAACAAGATAGAGTTGATTTATTATACACTTTTCTTCAACCTAACTTGGGTGACAAGATCGAAGATTGAGCATGATTGTTTGTGGTTAAAACATTCGACGGATCAAATCAAGCTCATTGACTCTTGGAAGGGTTTTCTTATCTAAACACCAAAGGCATGATTATGATTATGTTCTTCCAAAACAAGGCAAGCAAAAATTAAACTTACAAGATGAGGACTAAGAGATCAAAAGAATGGTGGTAGGAACAACTAAAAGAAACATGTTGAGCTAATGAAGCTTGGATCAAGCAAGGTTTTAACATGTTTGGCTTTTGTTTATAAACAAGCCATTCTTGAGGAAAAACTTATTTATTGACAACTTACCTCAAGATGTTACCTTATTGTTGGAATGTGACAACATCGTAACACCTTGTGATGATCCTTTTTCCATCTGCTTGAAGCTTTCCTTCTTTGGCCTCTTGTGTATCCTTTCTTCACTTATCTCTTTTATTGCATCGTCCTTTCTTTCTTGTTCTTTAAATTGTTTTAAACCTTTTTTGCTCCTCTCATGATTTTATTCCTGTAATATTAGTTGACAACACATACCCGAAGGAATACAAGTAATTGTAAACAAGGGTAGAACTGTCATGGAGCTTAAAGTTGCTTTATGCTAGAAAAGAGTTTTGATTGGATATTTTATATGCTCACTATTACTTTCTCTCTAGTTGGAAATTTTATGATATCTTAAGTTTGATTTTTATGCATGACATCTATTAACCATTCAAACTTTAGAGAGATAAAGTAATAGTGAGTAAAGGGATTGCAAACCAAAGATGTCGAGTGATGGGAGCTTGAGAGGAGGAAGAGTAATGTCGGATGATCTTTAGAAGGAGTTGACCTTCCTCCCCCATGCTCGAGCCTTCCCCGTCACTCGACACTTTAAGTGTGAATGCTTTGGACCGTCCCTAATCATGTGTTGCAATCACCATGTCCTTAGACATTGTTCATCCTTTGTTTCTGCAAGTTTAATGACCAAGAATACCCGAAGGAACTTGTCCTAGGAACATGTTTCTTTTTACCATGAGCCATCATGTGCTCGGATATATATATTATTTTTATTTTAATTTTTTTTAGAACATAAGACAAAAGTTGTATTTAAATATGAGATTTTTATTCACTTACCTGTCTTTGATGTTCTTATGGCCAATTGCTTTGTCCATCCACTTCTTTAGAGTGATTACTTTTTGTGATCGTGTTGTATGGCACTCTTCTTCATCGAATGGACATAGCATAGACTCTTTTTCTGCAAAATGTTAGTGGACACATACCCGAGGGTATATACAACATGGTTGAAGCAGGGGTTGTTATCCAAAAGTTCATAAGATTTCATCTATGCTAGTAAAAAGATGGTTCTTTCATTGCTTCTTAGCACAGATTTTATTTATCATGTCTTATAACAAATTTTATTTATATGGCTGCACTCTAGCATGTGAATTAAGACAAAGGTAACTTTGTAGCAAAAGATAGAGTGAATGGTATTTGATACTTACAATTCTTCCATTAATGATGAATGAGCCGTGTCTTTTGCACAAGGTTGGAGTTCATCAGATGCCTTGCTTCATCTCCGATCTGAATTCATCTCTTGACTTACCCCAAATTGGATTTGAGAGTTTCTGCATGGGTTAGTCCAACAAAATATCCAATGTCTACACAACAATTCTTAGTTCAAAAACCAAACTAGACTCCATGTCTAATTCAATTAAGGAAGGCATTTTAACCTAAGCACCACGCTTAATTTAAAAGCCAATGGAAATAAAATCCTATTCACCATGCTTCATTTAAGCGATGTATTATTCCCAAACCAAAGCATACTATAGTAGATAAAGGTAACATGATGGCACTATAGAGATTTATTCAAACTAGAATGAAAGAGCATGATCATGGTGAGGATTTTTTTTTTTGATGCAAACATGGATGGAGGCAAGGAACTAAACATGCAATGGATCTATTATGAGAGAACATATACTAAGCGGAGTGAATGCATGAATCAAGTGATGCAATGAATGCAAGAAATTAAAAGGATAACTACTCAATCAATTTTAGAGTCCATGAGCAAGACTATCTTACCTTTATTGATCATACTTACCATAATGTGCAGCTTCTATGTACGTCACTTGAGATGTGTGCATTGAATTCTTGTGACGGCGACTTCTTCTTTAATCTATACATGGTTAGAATAATATATATTTAATTACATACCTTTTGAGATAGCAGGGTTCCAATGGTGATGAATCTTGAATGATCAGGCACCCTAGGTTCTTCAATCTTTTTGTTTTTCTTTTTCTTGTGGAATCTTGTCGGAAAATCGCAACGACATCTTTTGTCCCGTCTATTCCACAACTCAACGAGAACAAGGGTAATCCTACTAAAGCTAGTGATACACTAAATTAGCGGACATCATGATCATTACTAGAATCTTTAGGCCAATTGCTTCCCCGCAACGGCGCCAAAAAGCTTGTTGGCATTTGTTAAGTGCTAAAAGAATATGAAGGATTCTGCAAGCGCCTGTAACACCTACCATTGTAGCTTTTCCCTAAGATGAGTATTCTAGAGTATCGTATCCATAGGGAAGCTTTGGCTAAAGAATTCTAATAAGTCACAATCATGTATCCACTAACTTAGCAAACCACTAGACGATAGTGAGGAGGTAATTGTTAAAGGATAAGTAAATGTCAATGCATAAAATAATAACCTACCTAAAAAAATCAAAGAGTAACTAAACTAATCAAGAGGTCAAAGGGAGATATCAAGGTTCCTGGGTAATTCTCTATTACTTAGGTTCTATGATAGCAATTATACTAATGCACTTTGGAGCAGCAGGTCCGTCCCAACTCTCGAGAAAGACTGGGAAGAAGGTAGTTGGGAGAAGGCTGCCAAAAGCTCTACGAAAACACCAATCCGAACATGGTGGACTACAAAGGCCTTACAGAGCTGTCACCCCTGGGGCTACCACAACTATCCATGGGATTGGGCGCAACCTCAGGTAACCTATAGCCTAGACACCAAGTCTACACTATCGATTACTACTCTAGCTACCTAGCATAACTAGAGCCCTCAATACGAGCGGAGATCCCATGCAATAGCATAACAACTATACTAACCATATATGAAATACATGGAAGTAAATAGAGAAGATAAATATATGAATCTTAAGTCTTGTGGAGAAGATACAAAGACATACCATACTCTGAAGACATCTCCAGAACAGGAGCATAGCTCCTCTCTCCTTTACTCTTGATTAGATCTAATCTAGTTCTAATTACATGGCTAATCTATCTCTAATTACATGACTAATCTTCTTCTAATATACTTCTAATTCACTAATCCCAGAGAGAGGTTATCCTTACATTGGGACACCTCTACAACTGAGAGATAATGAATAGAATGAGATAGAATGAATTAGGGTTTAACCCTGGGGTCAGGGGGTCTTCTTATATAGGCCTTGGCGATGAACGATGACCATTGGATCAAACCGACCTTGGCAACGGTGTAGATACAACCTCAAAGTCGGTTTGAAACCGACCTAGGAAGATGAGACCGACAGGTGGGACCCACCTGGCGGCCGGCCTAATCCTCACTGGCGGCCGCCAGGCCATGGTAGGCCCATGCTGTCAGGTCCTTCCTGGTGTCTTCTAGAATGTTTTAGTCCATAATTCGGGTTGAGTTACTTCATGGTTAAGTCTTATCATCGTATGTGAGATATATTCTGGAACTTTCTCCATCCTTCTCTGCATTTATCTGTTAAGTCCCTGTAAAGTCACAAATCACCAAAGCTCGTGGAATTATGTTAGTTAGACCCCTAGTCTATGTTGATATTCATTTTATGCCCTTATCCATGTTTAGTTGACTAGTAATATTATGCTATAACAGGTGTCAACAACTGCCTATAAGGTAGAGATAATAAAAGCAGAAGCTCTCATGGGTTCTCACCTTGTCCTTGTAAATTGTTTGATTGAGCTGATCTTTGATTCTGCTTGAATCGCTTATTTTTCCTGTTCATTAAATCATCAGAGTTAGCTAGCCGCTAAGCGTGTCGATCCCACCAGAGCGGTCCATCACGCCGATGCTTTAAGACTTCATGGATCCCAACCTGTACTATCTACCAGCGTATTACTATGGAGGTGAGGAGCTTACGGTGATCATGTCGTAGCTAGTGCCACTATTTTAGCCCTCTGTTTGCTCCTTTGGTCTTCCTTGTAGCATTTGATGATGCCATGATCTGAATTGTCTTGTTGTCGTGTTGTCTTGCGTGCTACTCTACGCCTTCCAAGAGCGAGTGGGATGATTATCCGAGATATGTAAATTGTCCCTTGTGATGCTTCGGATGGACTAGAGATTGCCCCAATAAGTTTATCCTATAATATTGTATTTTTGCATGTTAATTGTTCAAATCCTCTGTGTATGCGTTTGAATTTGGAATAAGTTCTGCTCTATCATTCTTTTCAGGGAACCATGAGGTGATCCCATTGGGTTCAATTAACTTATGTTTCTTGTGAAGGTACATATCTCTTTTGCAGTACTACTTTTTTTTTTTGCCTACAAGTTATCCCAAGTTCCCGAATTGTCTGTCATGATGTGTGTTGTAAGGTTTGTCCCTAGTTCGCTACCATCGTGGTGTTGTGCATATTTTTTTAGGTGCCCTAAGTTCCTTACCGCCATTCATTTCGTGGTTTGTAATGTGTGACCCCCTGTTTTCATATCGTATTATCGTTCCTAGTTGTACTGTACTGTATCTTTACACAGTGTGACACCTAGTTCCTTGTTTCATTCCTATGTACTGTACATGTGAAGTAGTACAACTCGATTGGTGTCGTTGAGGGTTTTTAGCGCTTTGTTAAACAAGTTGTGATGACATAGTGGTTTGGAAGGATTTAGATTATATTAAGTGGATGGGAGATCACCGTCTATACTACTTGTTAAAGCAAAAGAAAAATCAATCCTGTCAAATTTGGGTTTCTAAATTTGTGAATTTTTGTAAGCTACAGATTGCTTTTCATAATCGGATTGCAAATTGTTATACTCTAAACGCAAATATAGTTAACTGTAATTTTTGTGTTGATTATATGAAATTTTGATTCCTAGTGATCGTACATTGCATAACAAGAAGCAATTGTGGGCATCTTTGTCTGGACAATAGATCGTACAGAGGAGAAGAGACAAGGACGGGAACAAGGACACAAGCAAGGAACTGAAGGGTGCAGTGGCAGAGTTGTAATTTTTGTGTTAAAGGGTTGGTCCGATGCAGCCATCGTACCCAAATGAGCACAGACTTGTTAACGGGTTTCGGATCTTCAACATTTACTGTTACTCGGGCCCGGTACTGTTACTGCTAGCTAAGCTAGCTAACGTTTTGTGCTGCTCAGATCCCACCCTTGGATGATGATCCAAGGGTGTAGCACGTTGCAAGAAATGATGTTTACTTTTCTTATGAAAGAGATATAGCAACACCCTATAAATAAATAGTATCAATATTTATAATACCAAATAAATATCATCAGGAAATGAAGTTTCATAATATATAAATCGGTAAAGAGCCATAAATGAAAATACTACCTATTAGGCTATTACTAGAAATTTGATGAACAGTGCACCAATTTATTGAAGTTGCATTCTTTTGGGATACAGGTCCACAGAAGCACAGGGATATTTTATTGGGCGCCGTCCATAGCCATCCATTGATTTCCCGGTGCATGCTTCAACATTAAAACGGGAGTTTGCTCCATCACTCAAGTTCTGTTTCTCCTGTGGAGGTTGTTGCCCCAGGCATCCTCATCACCTCACCGCACCAGAGGGATGAGCAGGTACTCCGCGTAGAACAGCTGCGGAGCGACGTGGGAGCAAATGGTCAGTACTTTTTTTCGAAAGCGTCCACATTGGACGTGCTTCATTAAGGGAAAATGGAGTCATAATAGATCCTCCTAGATCTTTGGCAAGGGGCCGTCGAACTAGAAGGCCGCACACTGACACAAATCGCTGGCTTAAACGGCGCAGCAGGACTTTGGTACTTAGGCTAGAAACGACGGTGTGACTAAAGAAGGTACAACGAAGTTCGCTATCCGATAAATGGTCAGTACTGATCAGCGCGGTTTTTGACGGTTTCAGGATTCATTGAAGTTTCAAGGAGCTGCAGATCGTGAGGATGATTAAGCTGGGCAGGACAGCAGGCGCCACACGGCAGCGAGTTTCAATTTCAAAAGGGCCAATGATCCCGAATGGAGGCGAGGGTTACCTTCCAGATAAACATGTAGAAGGATGTTATTGCGGCTTTGCTCGTCAGGTCCACTGATCGCGCGCAGCTCCATAAGATTGCAGCAAGTATGGAATGCCCAGGAATCTGCAAAATGTGACATGGAAGTTTCATAGCAACGAAAATTGGTGACAAACCAAACCAAGCGAACTCCTTGGCATCAGATTCTCATGAAATGGCAAAAAGTAGAAGATACAATGCAGTATTGGAAACGGCAAACTGAAGTAATCTCATTATGTTGATGCAGAAAGGGCACTATTATGCAGAAACCTCACGAGGTTGCTGTCTTGTGCACACAGAAGCACAGACCCATTCTTTATCAATCAATCACAAAACCGTTCAATGGAATTGCTGTGGAATGCTAGGAGAAACCAGTGGCACATACAGTTGCTATTTTGCTCCACAAAGAGGAAGAAGTAGCTCCCATCAGTATTGCAACGCCGTAAGCTATCTCAAGTAGGGCAACACAGATCCAGAAGACCTTTTTCAAATTTCATATCAGTATGTCCAGACTGTAGTGTGTTAATTCTCTTAACATTAATTTTACCCTACTAACCTTCTTTTGACCTAACCGACACTGAAAGATCGAATCCCAAATATGCGGTCCCCTTCGATATCAGGTATATCCTACAAGAAATGGCAAACTTCATTCAGTGGAATAGTAGGAGTATTTTGTTTGCAGACGAATATACAATTCAGATATTGCACAAAGGGATCGAGATTTAGAGTGGATATCATCACAGACTAAACATTTGCTAGATATCATAGCGACTTATATTTCCTTACGACTCGTTATTACCTTAAATAGTGCTATTACAACTGAGAAGAACGTCATAAATCCAGTTGCAAATATCAGTGGCCTGGAGAACACAGCCGATTTTCTGAAAACAAAAGTCTGGTAGATTATGGAGAGACTGTTAGGTAGGACTCAGTTATAGACAACAGACCATACGCTGCAGTTATCATTTGATTTGCAGAGAAAAGAACACATGAGATTAAAAACGACACCATAGGAAGACTTGCCTGAATGTGGAGATAAAAAGCCAGCTGAACAATCACTGCACGAATTGCTAATATGCAGAGTGCTGCAACAATAGCAGATCTCTTCCATCTAAGGTATGGCAGCTGTAAAGACCGAATAGACAAATTACTGTTTCTTTAGGTAATCAAAGTAGTGACAACTGGTGCACGCACAAAACAGTACTATCTTAAGTAATAAAAATAATGCCAGAAAAAGTAAGATAAGCAGCTAAAGTAATTTGTTCATTTACTTTTAAAGAAGTTGTCCATATTCTTGCAGTGAAGGAAAAAATGTCCCTTAAGAAAAATGAGGACTGTCTAAAATTACCACATGTTTTTGTGAAGTGAATAGTAGTGTTGAAGTGTATAAATGGATTGCCTACCTCTTTCTAAATGCTTAAGTTCATCTAGTTATTGTAGTTTATTCTAACATGGTATCATAGTTAGAGGTCTAGAGTTCGAGTCTTGGCAGAGGCTTTATTTTGCCTTCGCCCCTTTTACTTTCACATTTGCATCTTGGTCGCTCTGTTGGGCTCACATTTATGCCTTTGTATCTAGCTAAACGTGAATGGGGGTGTTCAAGTGTATAAGTGGATTGTCTTTTGAAAAGCTTTTGGGTTCATCTGGTTATTGCAGTCCACTCTAACAAATAGTACCATACTGCCATCTAGATTTGGTCTATAATTCATTTTCAAACCTTAATTTCTCTCTATGGTCCATCCGGGTCCATCTACATTGAGACATGTGGGTCACAAACTTCAGCAGTTAAATTTGTAAAGCTCATTTTAAGTCTTCTGATCCACTTACAGATGCTCCTCAGTTTGCGTCACCTTTCATGATATGTGAAAGTTAAAGCACGATGGATTCTGTAAGCATTTAATTAATTGCATTGGTGCTTCTATATATAATATATAATTAAGAAATGAGTTCCTAGACATGAAGCCTTGGAGTGTCTAATGTTTCTCGTTTAGTCAAGCTGTTTAACTGTGTTATTATTGAGTAGGCAAACTTCCCTGTTTGCATGTGTGTCACCAACACTGTCGCTGAAACAAAACTACACTTTACAGTTACTTAGAGTTAGAAGTGGAAAATGAGTTCTTACAGAAGCTAAATGAAATATACGTTAAAAATTATGTTGCATATATATATATATATATATAATCTTTTGCAATGCACAAGAGAACCAATAACCATATATATCATTAAAAATGGGAATATTGTGTTCTTACCCCTACTTTGATGTCCAATTGTGAATTTACCCTCGGTCTTGACATAATTGTGATTTTACTACCATTATTTTCTTTTCATGGAGTACGGGTAAACTTAAGCTTCGTTATCAAATAAATACGGGTGGAATCACAAAGATGACGAAATCAGGGGTAAAATCATGGACATCAAATTAGGGGCAAGAACGGAATAGGCCTTACTAAATCCGTTAACGTAACTAGCCGGAATCAGTACTTGCACAAAATCCCTAGCTGGGTTGACAACTAGCACTAGGGCCCAAAGACATAAGCTCTTACATCGATTGAATATGCAGTTCCAAGGACAAAGCTTACGAAAAGAGACAAAAACAGAGGTTGTGATCCAACAGCCCATCCAATGCCAAAGCTCTGCAATACACAAGGCACATTCTGTTGAATCATAGACTATCAGTGATGAATTTCAGGATAACTTTTTGAGGTCCTGATCAGGATTAGTGCAAATCTATACAACCATTGACACATGTGACTAAATCTAATTGTTTCACATAACCTAGTAAATGGAGATCATAGAACTACAACATATATTCATAATTCATTGGAAATTTAGATGTAGAAAAATCGACAAAGACTTCCAATTGCTAAATCAAATATTATCATTTTGCACCACTATTGTAGTCCGTCATACTGAAAACTTTTTCTCTTGAAATACTTTGATCTCATTGTCTGAGATTGAGAATACCATTATCTACAAGGATTAATACTCGATACTTCTGTTAGAGATAGAGTTTGACTATATGGCTTGTATAATTATATTAAGATGTATCCAGGATATATAAAAATGTTGACCTGCACGGTTATGACAGCATCGAGTATTGCATTAATCCTGGATATTTAATGAAAGGTCACCCGAACCTAGGGGTTTGTGGTATTTTTCCTATTGTTTTCTGCCTTTCTGCAGCTTTAACAGGAATACTCCAAAGAGCATACAATTTAGTTTGACATAATACTTTGGCCATCTCAGTATCTATATATCCAGAAAAAGTGAAGTCAAAATAAAACATGCACATTGCCAACTCTTCTATACTGAGAGCATAGTTACCATAGCAGCAAAGACCAAAACTATTGCTACCCCAGTTGCAGGTGTGTACTCCCCAGATGCCAATGGAAGAGTTGGCTTGTTAACCTGGAGAAGTACAAACATTAACTCCTACCAGTTATTATGGTAGTAAAAGGTACATAGTTAATGAAGATTACAGTGAATTCAAAATACCTTGTCTATCTCAATGTCGAATAACTGGTTCACTCCAACAATATAGATATTCATGAAAAGGGCAGAGACCACTGCCTACATAACAGTACAAAAGTAGCACAATAAAACATACATCTTCCTAGTACTGAAAGATCAGAGATGCTTAAAGTTTCACTACCTCCAGCAAACCAGTGAGGAACAAAGGTGATATGTCTGACAAGTTCTGGACAGCTAGAAGGGAAAATGAGACAATGCTTAATGCCTGTTTACACCAGAAAATCTCTTGATCAATGAAGAGAAAAACAAAAGCAATACAACGACATACCTATGGAGGTTCATCAAAATGAAACAGTACAGCAAAATGACTTAACTGTTCCTATGACAGTATGTGGCCGGGAAAATCTGTAAAATGTATGTAGAGACGATGATATTGCCCTCCAGATGGTTGTAGAATCATCAGGTTCAGACTGCAGCTGTTGCTCGGAAGCATTAACAGAAGTACTAACTGACTGACGTGATATCGTACAATAGGAAGATTTCCAATCGAAGAGTTTCTGATGTTGATACAAGGTAGGGCCTTTTGTCCTTTGACTAGAAAAGCAAATTCGCCCTTCACCATTTCGTTGGATGGAACAACATGGTGGTAGAAAAGATCTGGCAAGTCGCACATTTGAATACTAGGTCAAGCACCACAGAAAGTAAATGGGAAAAGATTCATCCAGAATGAAACAACTTTACTAATAAGCTCGATATCAGCATGACAATTACAGCCTGACAAACCGTGTGCAGTGCAATGGTGCACATATGCTAGTATTATTGGGGTAGCACTGCTTGTGATTATTTGAGAAAATGTTTTTGTGTTTTACAAAGGCAGCAAAGTTATGAGAAAAACCAGAGGTACTTTTAACCATCGAGAAGTTGTTGACAAATATCTTTTTCCATGAACTACTCAACAAGGTCACAAGTAAAACATTTTATAGAAGCTAAAATTGCCCTTAGTGTACAAATAGACTCCATTCCACAAAATACAACAAAGTTCTTAATTTGGGAATATAACAAAAGGGGATTTTAATTACAATTATTTTAACTACCCCTTGTACATGTAATGAACCTAACAAAGTCAGAATAAGAAGAAACCCAATTTTCTGCCAAGTTATGACATATTTGTGTTTCTGTAGAACTTAATGGCTATGGCCCGCTATAGCCCCATTCGTTAGAAAAGAGAATACATTAATATCCCAGCCGACACCTCTACATCAACTAGTGCATATAGCTATTTCTTACTGCACCACAACACATCAAACACATGTAAATTCAAACACAAGACACATCCTCGGTTCCCGTTGCGAAAACAACCGCCACAATGCGAAACCGTCTGCTGCCATATCATGCATGTCATCTTGGTAACTCAAAACTACTGGCTACCACCTCCCATGCCGGCCTCCTCGCTAATTTCATGGGTGCCTCATACGCCCCTCCTCGCCAAATCTGTGGTTCACTGCTGGCAGATAGGAGGCCCTTGAGTTGCCACGCCAACGCCTCTCCTCACGGCCGCCCCTCTGTTATTGACACATTAAACTTCAATCCTCAACTAGGCCTCCACCACCTTCCTCGCCACAATGCTAGCGACCGCCATAGAATGACCGAGCACAATCTTCCAAAATGATGCCACCCAGGAGAAACGTGGACGCCACTAGCATTGCAGTCCGCCTGACTAGAAGGTCGCCGTTCTAGACTTTTCAACTAGGCCTCCACCACCTTCCTCGCCACAATGGTAGCCACCTAGGAGGGGTTTTTACCCCTCTATTGGGCTTTTATTGCACATGAATAATTACACTTTGTAGTTCATGACACAAAAAAAAAAAAAAAAAATGGAAGGTTACAAATGAGAATGCAATCATAAATCTAATCTTCGACGAATGTCTTCTTTTGCTCTAATCATAACTAGAGCAAACTCTTTTCTTAAAGTTTTTTTTTGCAACGACGGAGAGAGTGCAGATGACCTCTGAAGATAACATCATTCCATAGCATCCAAATTGACCATGACATAGTGACAATAATTTCCATAAAGAAAGGAACATTCAGCTGAAGTCTGAGGCTTTCAACAATAGGTACCACCAGGTCTGTGTTTGGGATAATCACAGAGAACAAATTCCAACAGGCAGCAGCAAACAAGCAATGAGCAGCAAACAAGCAATGAAAGAACAGATGAGGCAGATCCTCGTCCATGTTGAGGTGTCAGAAAACACAAGAATAATCAAGTAGATCCATGTTGCGTCTTCGAAGCAGGGATATTGTGCTTAATACGGTCTTGAAGAATCAACCAAAAGAAAACTTTCCTCTTACCATTTGAAAGCTGAAGGAGCCCCTCTATCACCTATTATACTCAAGTATGCTTTGCTTGAAGCATAATAGTCCCCAGTGATATGTCCAAGCATGAGGTTGAGGCTGCAATTGTACATCTTGCAGCAGCAAAGTAAAATCATTTAGCTGATCAAAGGCCTCCATCGACAAAGGTAAGTGGAAAAGATCATGAGAGGGGAGGGTGGACACAGCTTGAGCAAAACTCTAGGATTGTTAGCATAGGAGTGAAGTTGGGGGTAGGTTTGATTTAATAAATTTGGCCTCCATGAGTCATTCCAGAGGTAGCAGGAGTCCTCTTGATGGATTGTTACTTCGACAACATTTATAATTGAGAGACCAGTTTAAGTAAGTCTCTACCAAAAGAGAGCATCTCTGTAAGTTGACAAAGCCAGGTAACCTGCCATCTACATTATATTTCCCCAGACCAATTGAACCCAGGTAATAGATAATCTATTACAAAATTTATGCAGGTGTTTGAGAAGCAAGCACTCATTCCGAACAGTGATATCCAGCACCCCAAGACCCACTTCAATTTTATGAAGACACACCACAGGCCAGGCAGCTTTGGAAGGCTTCTTGCTGTTCATATTGGATCTATATTTCCTGTACTTGTCAAGACCGGAATGATTGACACTTCCATGGAAGAAAACAACATCTGGAGACATTGTCGTCAATGTCCCAAGGGGGGCAAAGCTTTTGCCATGGCTCCTCAACCCCGTGCATAGCATTGGCCATGACTTGTCCTCTGCGCCAGCTGCTGCTTTGTTCAACCAAGCCACCTGCTGTCATCAATACTGGAAGCCACCGCCATCGAACTCACGGCGAGCAGCTCCGCCCCCGTGCCAATAATTCCCCATGCCGGAACAAGAGTAGCAGATCACGGATCCGGCCCGAGGCCCCCACTCCAACCGCAGAAGCGGGATTCGAGCTAGCCAGCCACCCATCACCCCCGTTGTCGCCAGGCACCGCCAAGAAGCTAGGCCACCGCCGTTGGCAGGGCACCACTCCACTGGTCAAAGTGAGCCAGAACTAGCCACTCGAGCTTTGGGTCCAACCACACGAACCAAAAACAATGGTTCCGACCGTCGTCATCCCTTTCAGAAACCACCTAGTGCCTTCGTGTGCAAGACCCGCCTTGCCTAGCCATGATGCTGTCCTAATCACGAGCACCGTTACTGCACAGAGGTGTGATCACGATGTTCCCCGGCGAGAGCCTTTGCTTCCGCTGTCCTTGGGTGCCACGCCCGGGCCTCCTGTCCACACCACACCGGCGGCGGTGGTGAGAGCAGGAGATGTGGTGGTGGTGGTTGGTGGCAGCGGCAAGGGTTGTCGCACATGCCATCTGTGTGGGTGGCGACACAGAGACCTCCTAGGTGAAGCCACGACTAGATTGATTCAATGCGTGCAGGATATGCACATTGAGGGTATGGAGATTGATTCAATGCAACCACCTCCACTATAGACGTTTGAAAGGTCATTCGCTGATACCTTTAGCCCAAGATTTAAAACGTGAAGTTGGACTCCGCTACCCCGGGTTTGATTCCCTAGGGTAACTCGTCATTTTCAAGACTGAGTTATCTAACAAATGCCAAACGTAACCACCCTTCATGCCGAAATCAGCTTTGACGTTTATATCATACTCTACAACTGCTTCTGCATCATTTTCCTGTTGTCCCTCGGTTGAGTGTCACAGCCCAAAGTGGACCACCGGCCAGGGCCCCAAAAAGGACAAGCCTGCGCGTGGCCACAGCCAGGCCAGCGCCGTTGTCGTCATCCAATTTCCCGTCAAAATAAATATTAGGGAATAAATATTTGGAAAAGAAATACATAGAGATATATTAGGAAAAGAATTCTAGATTCCTTTGTAAAGAGGTATTCCGATCTATATGAAACCTCCTAGATATTACTTAGCATGCAAGTCTTCCCCACACTATAAATAAGTGGGACTTATAAATAGTTAGAACTAATCAACTCTGATCTTCAGACTCTCTCTCTATAGCACTAGCGCGCCAGTGCCACCGCCATTACCAAGACGCCAAGACCGCGCGCCGCGGCACAATTGCCGGAATCCGCCCCCGACCGTGAGACATGGTACCGGAGGCCAGATCCTCGGCCCTCACCACCTCTTTCAAGATCCGATGGACGCCCATGAGTATGCCGAGCTTGAGACAAAGATCCCGCCCTATTCACCGCCCTTTGGAGAAGTTCGGCAGCACGCCACGACTACCACCAAGGATGACGTGGCCATGGACGCCGCCGCCAACGACACCGCTGCCTTGGGCGCTACCGACGGCGATGACGCCCCAATGCCATCCCTCCACGATCCTCAACGCTGCAAGCTACGGGTACATCGACCCCAAAGGACACACCCGTTGTTGCAGTCCGTGATCAAATCAGATTTGGAGGCCACCACCCACGATCGAAAAGTTGCTCGACGAAAGCCTTTCCAACTTGGCCAACGCCTCGCGGTTCAAACAATGGCACAGATAAGTTCCTACATTACTAGCAATGTCATCTCTAACACCGGAACATCTGGAATGCCTACGCCACTAGCATCATGAGCAACACAACGACATCACCCAATGTCGACACCGACATCAATCGACCTCAACATCGACATCCTAGACATTACCGACGCCATGCACACCCTTGGCGCCAACGTCCTCGCAGATCAGGCCATCATCCACTCTGCATTCAATAGGCCAGTTTATCCCAGCCCCCATGGAGCAACAACCCCCAACATCACGATGACGTCGTCCTCGACGACGGTGTCAACCTTGATGCTGCTAATAGTGCCAACAACGCCCTCACCACCAAGAGCATCACCACCATCACCAAGGAGGCCACGTATCCGCTTTGGAGCACCTCGCCACCCCTGCAACCACGCTAGCAAGGGAGCACCTAGCACAACCGACGACTTTCACAATACCTTGCAAATGGATCAGGCTAACGCCACTTCAATTGGCGCCTGAGCAAACTACATCATTGCCGACCAACAGCTCATGGCGACACCATTTCGGCAACATGGATCTCGAAGATAGAGATCCTATTCAACCTTGGAGCAACACCTCGGCCTTGATAAATACATAAGGTACACCGTTTTCCACGGCGGGAGCGGCACAAATCTCGTCCCCTCCACACGACCAGGGAGGTGCCACTTCCGGCGCTGTCTAACATGCAACTTCGTGGCCATCAACAACGCCTCTACTGGCGACCGGGCGCAACCACGACAGTCGACACCCCGTGCGACTAAATCCGCGCTTTAGAGTTCACCAATGGACTCCAAACGATGGGATCGGGACACACTACAGCGGGAGGCACCTCGCTGGTCGCCTCGACACCCTTCCGCCACACGACCGACGATAGGCGAAGAACGCAACACCATGGACTATTCGGCTATGATGGCCAGGACGCCTCGAGGGCCGATTCAGCTGGCTCCTCGATCCTCGATGACCTCACACCCTCATCCACTACGAGGCCCTCACCAATCGAGCTTCATCTTGAGGCCCGGATGGATCGTGAGCTCCTACCACGTCAACTGCGATGAAGACCGGCATCTCGATGACTATGACCATGGACCCTATAAGGACCGTGGAGTCTCCACATGGGGTTTCATGTGTGACGACGACCCTCCCATTAATCACGGCAAGAATGGAAACAAGAAGGACGTGCCGCATACACACCGATCCTCTACCTCGGCGCCTCCCTCGCTACCCTAGAGGCCTTCGCCGTGCCAGACCGCTACGTCGACTACCCACGAGCTACGTAGTATTGCCAATACCATGAGCAAATGGCTTGACGTTGCTCAATAAGGTTGGCTTCCACTACCCTACGCCTTCTCCATATGCGTACACCTTCCCAAGATGCATACTGCTCATGGAGGAGCATGCTCTGGCATCCAGGAGGGGACGTCGTGACCCTGCTCTTCGACGACTACGGCAAGAACGACGACACGGAGCAAGAGTGCTAGACGCAACGATCTTCTACCTCGTCTACTCACTCGCTACCATGGAGGCATTCGCCCAACTTCGCCTCGCTAATGGACTCCCAATCATCGGCCCAACATAGGAAAAGTGGATGCCGCACCCTTCAGAACACAGTGCTTCGACTACTCCATCTGCGTCGACAATCGTGCAGCGACATAGCGCAAGGACGCACTACTTGGAAAAGGGGGAGGAAATCTGTCACAGCCCAAAGTGGGCCGCCGGCGAGGGGCCCAAAAAGGGCAAGCCTGCTCGCGGCCACAACCAGGCTAGCGCCGACGGCGCCACCGTCGTCATCCAATTTCCGTCAAAATAAATATTAGGTAATAAATATTTGGAAAAGAAATAGACTGAGATATATTAGGAAAGGAATTGTAGATGTAAAGAGTATTTCGATTTATACGGAAGCCTCCTAGATATTACTTAGAGGGCAAATCTTCTCCAAAATATAAATACAAGAGACATATAATCAATTGGACCTAATTAAAGGGGTAACATCCGACCGCTCCAGTTTTAGGCTTTCTCTCTAGCTCTAGCGCGCCAGCACCGCCACCGCCGCCAAGCACCTTAGTACGTGTGCGCCGCCCTCCCGCAGCACCACCGCCGCCCGCTCATGCGGCACCACCGCCGCCCCGCATAGTCGCGGAGTCTGTCCGGACTATGACACTGAGAAAAGAGAGCAAACAAATAGTCGCACACCAAAGCGCATCACTAGTTTCGCAGTCGCGATCTTTGTAGCTACGAGAGTAGACGACTAATCCGGCGAACTAAATATCCAGCACAAATTGCACAATAGTACTAAGCCTGTAGTAAGCTATGTTCTGAACAGCACTCTCCCATCACACATTCACACGCACAGTCTACGCCAGTACTGGAGACTACAGAGGGGAAGGGAACTCACTCACCTCTCCGGCAGGCGGCGCCGGGACGCGCGGAGAGGAGGAAAGCTGGAAGGGGCGTATCCATCCCTACGCAGTGCGGCGAGGTGGTGGTGGTGGTGCGGGGTGAGCAGTGGAGAGGCAGGGGCGGGGCGGTTGCCGTTAAAGGACTCCGGCCCCGGATCTGAAACTCACGCTATAGTGCTCACAATCTCCGTGTGTGCTGTCCTCGTGCGAGTGGTCAGAACTCAGAAATGAAATGGCCCGGCGCTGCCCTGGTGATGAGCCGAAGTGATCAAGTGAAGTGGTTTGCCTGCGTGTCGTTGCACGGGTGGCCGCGGCAGTCGCCGTCCGTGGAACTGAACACCGTCACGACCTCACGTGACCAAAGAACCTGCAGCCGTGCAGCGCATAAAAACTTTCAAACTTGTGCGGTATATATCTCTAAAAGAATTAATTTATAGACAAAAAAAAATTTGCCACCAAAAGAATGGATTTCTAGAGGCGAGCCACGAGCGGTCCACAGATCCACATTAATCTTTTGTAGTATGGGCTGCATTTAACATAACCTCTTGTGCTATTGGATACTTTAAACAACACTAGTCAAATCGTGGGTGCGACACTTTGTACTGGATTTATTTCGCGATTTTCCGGCGGTGTGTATTTAAGTGGTATAGGCGACGTCCCCGTAGATAGCGAGCCGCCCCTGTGTGGTGACTTTGTGCTCGATCCTTCAAAGTGCTCATAGTGATAGGCTTTGCATACATGTGCTCTCAAAGGTGAGTGTGCGTGCGTTAAGCATCTGTGTGGGTACCGTGTAATCTAAAAACTCTAGTTAATTAGCCTTCTCGCTGTAGAGCTATTAAAGTTCAATAGTTTAATGAGTGACAATATGGTCTTTTTAGCTTGTTCGCTAGTCAGTCCTAAAGTTGCTACAAGTTCATTCGGTCAAAGACAGAGGGAGTACATGGAATTCCTTTACAAATCAAATTTATAGAATTGTTGCAAATTCTGCCTTGCTCAGGATCTTGGCAGTGGCAAATCATGATGGAAGGATGTGGTCCCAAAACAGTTTCAAAGAAGAGAAAGTACAAATATTGTTTACCATATAGCCAAGCAAATTTTGAGCTTCTGTTCTTGTTCTTGTACTTTTTTTGTTTCTTGCCTCTCCTTCGATCTGTTCTTGTTTTTTGTTTCTTAGTTTGTTAGTCGTTTTTCCTTTGTTACGGCTGTAATGATACACTTTTGTTCTTTAATGAAATTCCTACAGGGACAGTCCCTCTAGTTCCCTCAAGAAAAAAAAGTCAATTTTTGTGCATAACAGGAATGGTGGAGAGCTCGCTCTCCTACAACAAGCTGGGAAGTATATGCAGTATATGTAGCAAGTATATACATTAAGTGAATGTGAGGAGAACTAGAAAAGAGAAAGGCGCGACATGTGTGAAAAAATTATTAAAGACAAATAAGAAACCAATATTATATGGTATCAGATCATGTGTAACCTAGCTTCATGTTTGTGCAATGTAAACCACCAATTAAAAGCCACGGGATCTAACTAACGTCCGTAGTGTTTTCCACTTAAACCCTCCATCTCTGGTGTTTAAATCTAACCCGTGTATCCAGGTGGAAGGGCTTAGTGAAAAAAACCTCAGACGTTGGATCGATCCTGTGACCTTTAATTGGTGGTTGCATACGCTGGACACAATACCCAAAAGTAGGTTGCCGGCATGCGATTTTGCAAATTTAGCTTTATATATACCCAAACGCTTTCTTCTATTAGTAGTATTAGATTTGCTATTAGATACAAGGCCATCATGCAGCGACCACCAATCGTCACCGCCTACTCCGTCCGTGCACTGTTCTGTTCGGTAAGAAAAGGTCGACCACATATGCAATTAGCACTAATTGTGATTTCCCTTTCTTAAAATGACGTAAAACAGCAGGGGTCCGGGACAAGAAAAAAGGCCAGACTCTAACAGGACAAGAGAATGCAATGCGTTGGACTTATCCACTACTACAAAAAACTTTTACGGGGTGGTCGTTTTAGATTTTGCGTGCTGACAAACGTGTCGGTCACGGTTAATCCGTCAATAACCCCTGCCTGCCCATTTTTCAACTTCGATGCAGGTGTTTTGTCAATTACTCACTTGGCCACCCTTTTCACAGATCTGTCCACTCTATTCTCTCGGTTTTCTTTTTAATAGAATAGTTGTTAAGAAAAATATGTAAGTTAAATTTTCTCAACTTTAACTATATATTCAGATAAGTTTATTACAAAAGTACATTCATCGTTCTACATACATACATATCATATAATACTAATTATGTATTAATATTATTTTATATGGTTGATCAAATATAAAAACATTTACTGTGTCCGAAAACCAGAATAACTTCAGGTGGATTCTTCATGCGCGTTGTTGCAGGTGAAGAAGAATTCTATGAGTTACAATGTTACTATCACCCTCATATTCTTTTTCTTTCTTTTTTCCCTTTTTTATTTTATTTATTTATTTTTTTCTTTATACCAATGGGTCGCACTTATAATAATATATTCAATGTGAGATCTTGTTTTAAAGGATTTATTAAAATGAATTTAATTAGTAATCAGAATTTGGCGATTTATTTTTGGTTCATGAGTTATAACTTTTTATGTCCATAGATATGTGGGGCATGTTGATGATGTGGCGTGAGGAAGGGTTAGTGGGCTGGTAAGTGTGGCATGCTAGTGGGGTGTTAGTGAGATGGTGGTGGTGGCTGGCGTGTTTGCATGCCGAGAGAATTAGCTAGTGGGGTTCCAAATATTAGTTTTATAGACTTGTATTTTGGGGCTGAGAGTATTAGAGGTTCTATTTCTTACTAGTACCTACTGTCTTAGGCTCCTAGCATGGAAGTGTGTTGTCTATTTTTCCTGCTATTATCTACTATCCTAGGCTCCTAGCGTGGTACTGTGTTGTCTATATCGTGCAAGTAAATGCTAATCCCTTTATCGCCCTCAATGCTATACGAGCCAGATATCCTGAGGGTGACCGAACGAAGCAGCGGGTAGCGTGCACGGCATGTCAAAAGCGACGAGACAATGAGGACACTGTTCACTCTCACGGCTCCACAGCCCGACCGTCGTCGATCATCCCGTCTTTTATGAATCGTCGATCATCCCTTTGACCGAGTAATGTTTAATTGCTTCAAAAGACACTGTTTTAATAAAGCAATCTTGTATTCTTGGACTTCCTCCTCTACTCATATATTGTACTATGGTGCGGCCCCTGCTTACAATGTTTGTCGCATCACTCTTTGCTGACTCTAAGATAAACCTTGGCGTGCATCGCCACGATGGGTTATTTTCAAGAGGTTGCTTGAGTTCGGCAAAGGACGAGCATCAAATTGGCATAAGAAATCAAATGTTGCTTGGTCGTGATCTTGTAGTCGCTGGTTGCGTGTCTCTTTAGGCGTTTTAGTCGTTGTTGCTGTGTGATCCGATAATTAATTTTGCGTCTAACAGAAGCGTTGCCGGCTGAGACATGTGCTGCCGGACACTGACCAACGCCTCGGCCCATCATGGGCGAACACGTGAGGAGTTGGAGTTTTTCTGTACAAGAAAGCGACGCCGGCTTCGATGGGCGAATGATTAGGGTACTCATGGCAGACGCAAGGGCTAGCGCTCATCACTGACGGAGTTGGGGATGGCCGGCGGCCCCCAACAAAAAAAAAAAAAATTAAAACCATGTAGTATCAATTTTTGGTCCTAGTTTTTTTTTTTAAAAATCTTGGTTCTGAGCAAGTAGAAAGTAGCAAATTAGTTCTCACAAAAACTATTTCATGTTCAATTTCGTATCTCACGAAGACTATATAGTAGATTTTTTATGCAATCAGGCCAAATTCTTGTGGGAAGACAAGAAAAAACTAAAAGAAAGACACTTTTTCTTACTAGAAGAAAACTAGCTATTTGTTTTTATGTATTTCTATTGCATAATTAATTACTACAAATACAATCGCGTTCTTAGAATAATGTATGTTTGTACGGAAAATGAAAAATTTGTGAGAATTGCAAAATTCTTAAATCAATGAATATTTGTTTGGCCCCCTTTTATTTTCTCGTCGCTCCGCCACTGGCGCCATAAGGTAGCTGTCAACATTTATTTTTTAGTTTTTAATGTAAGAGAGAAAAAAAGCTAGCTCTTGATTAAGAGCTAGGGATATAAACACATTCAATGATATATGAGAGTGCTATACGAGTAATCATAATACGAGCTATTGCAAAAAGGTAGTGCTATTGGAGAGGTTGGCTTAGAGTTGGTAATCGATACCATTCTGGATGCCCCAAGTACCAACCACTAGTACAAAAAGGCACTATAGGGCGTCAGTAAGCCACTGCTAGGAGCCGGTTTTTGTAACCACCTAACTCTCCTCATATTACCGTGGTTTTTTCACAAATAGGGCGGTTGGTGATTGAACAGCCCCTACTGTATGAGCCACCCCTACTATGGTTTTTAGAAATCACATTTTTCAAAATTTGAAAAACAAATAGCAAAAAAAGATTTTTTGAATCGGGGGGAGGGGCCCCCCGGCTAGCCACCCAACATCTAATGTCACTATCATTTTTTCCTCGAGGTTTTTGCAATTGTTGTGGTTGTGGGGTTTTGAACCCGGGACCCCTCACTCACATCGTGAACCTTCCCCAACACTAAGCTACACACATGTGTATGTGTCTATATCCCATTTGGCTCCCCATATATTATGCAAATTAGAGTGAAAGTTGACTATTTGAGACCTAAATGGATTCAAATGAAAAAAGGGTGAACAACCAGCTTTCATAATTTTTCAAGATCTACAATTTTCAATTAGAGTGTTTCTCCGTCTGAGGTCATTTATGAAATTTGATTTCAAATTTGACACACATTTGAACAGCGTTTTTGCATGACAAGATGGTTTCAAAATAAAAAAGTGGTCAACTACAAAGTTTCATAATTTTTCGAGATCTACAATTTTTATTTAGGGTGTTTCTGTCCGAGGTCATTTGAAAAAATTCAAAATTCGAAATTTCAACATTCAAACACCACATTTTTTGAGATATCAGATTGCAAGTGAAACGAAAAGTGGTCAACTACAAAGTTTTATAACTTTTTGAGATCCACAATTCTTATTTAGGAGGTTTTTCCGTGGAGGTTGTTTTAAAAAATTTAATTTTGGTGCCTCATTTTAAAATCGGGGAACCCACTATATGGGCGCCTCAATATAGAGCCGGCCCCTACTGTCGACCACAGTAGGGGCGGCTAGATTGAACCATGGCCTGCTATTAGTAGGGACGGCTGGATCAAAAACCGCCCATACTGTGGTTATGTAGGGGTGGCTGGTATGATGGAAGGAATTTGTTTTATATTAAAGGACGGCTCTAAACATGAACCGTTCTTGCTCAAAAAAAAGGGGAGCATTCCCATAGAAGGCTTTTACCGCCGTGAACAAACAAATCATAATCATGTCCGGGCTGAATTTGTTAACCCAAGTGGCTGGGGTGAGAGACGATGGAGGTGAGGGACGATGGAGGCAGCTCGGAGGGGGTGTCGTGTCAACGACGAAGGGGTGCGTGGTACTGAGTCGTATCGAATGGTTACAAAGTTTAAAGAGTCTGGACTCCTGATATAGTTTTGAAGGACCAAAAAACTCTCAGCACCCCCTCTCAACTTTGTTCTGGGACCCACACATCAAGGCTCTCCAATCGATCCTTGTGCTCGGAGTATTGTTTCGTGTTCGTTCACCAACAGATGGGCACCTTAGGGGCATGTACAACCCACGGCCGGTAAGTCGTGCAGCGAACCTCCAATTTATTATATAGACAGATGTCAAGACAACTCATACAACCCACATATGGATAACTTCGTCTCTAAGCTATTTAATGTTATGCATATAGCTTAAGATCAACTACAAATGTATTTGTGTATACCTTTGTGTGGCTATTTGATAGTATAATATTAGAGATCTCATAATATTAAGCATAAATATAGAAACATAATTCACATTACATGTGCACAGTAAAGAGCACTACCACTTGTTCAGATTCACAGGCGGCAGCAGCACCAGCACATTCACATTCAACAATAGATGCAAATAATAGTTAAGTAGCAGGTAGTAACATTCATGTTCAAGAAAAGATGCAAATAATAGTTTAGTAGTAGCACATAGTAGCATTCAGAAAAATATACAAGTGGAAACGATGGACAAATACTAGTGCAGGGGCGGCCTCGTCCACAGATGCAGCAGCGGCGTGAAGCCCACCGCCAGATCCGGCGGTTGCCGGGCGATGGCGCATACAACGCCATGCAAACTGGAGGCTCCAGCGGCACGCGAGAGCGCGGTGGCTCCAAGCAGCAGCGAGCACGAAGCCGCGTCCGCTCCAGCGAGCGGCCGCTCGGCGGCTCTAGGCTGCTCCCAAGGCCGCTGCCGCTGCCTCGCCTAAGGCGTCGCCGCACCCATTAGGGGTGAAGCTAGAGCAAAAATAGTGGGGGTGCCTTGCTCTTATAGATATGAAAATTTAATCCAAAACAATGGTGAAAATCTATTCTTATAAGTGATTTTTTGAATTTTGGGGGTGCCTGGGCACCCTGCCTCTAACGTGGCTACGCCCGGCACCCAAGGCCATCGCACCCAACGTTCTAGGCCGCACCCAAGGCCCCGCTGCACCGAGGCTGCCGCCGCCGCCTCCTCGATATCTGCGAGGTCAACGCCGCCGTCGGCGACGGCTCCGCATTTACACCAACGCCGTCTCGCCACACTTCGAGAGATGCGGGTCGGTTGTCTCAACACATGCGCCAACTCCATCTACTTTGCCACCACACGCCCTCTCGGCCGGTGAGGCGCACAACGAGACGCACCCCACACCACGGAGGTGAGCACGGGCGTCGTCATCAATGGCTCCTCACCTCGTGCGGCTTCTGCGCACCAACAACATGCACATCAAGCGGTGCAGCTATGCTATCTAGCGCGCGCACATGCGTCGTGATGAACGGCATGATGCGTCGCATACATACATCCCGTCGCGCATCCGCCGTGGCAGAGACAGACACACACGACTCTGTCCACATGGAGAGATCGGAGACAATCGAGACGTCGTCACCTTCATCCGAACCAACATGTGTCAAGCATGATGAAGGCGGCGCCACGATGAGCACGCCCAGTGCGAACTGGAGAGATTTGGCGACAGAGAGACAGGCATGTGCTGCCTACTCGAGTTGTGCATCAAAAATAAGAATTGGATAAGACTTACATATCTAACTTGGTAGGCAGCGAGATTTAAGGTTGCCTTGATGGTTTGGTACACCTCGGCATCCGCGGCACGCCCGCTCCTCGTAGTCGCGCTGTGGACCTGCTCATAATTTGTATCGACCCGCTTGTCCACCCTAAAGCTCCCAGACCGCTATCGGTAAAGCACCACTGAATCACCTACAGACACCAAGTATAAAACATATTAAAAATCACATTAAGCATAATTAAACTTAGTATGACCATTCAATATTTACCAAAGATGTATTGTTCTTTTGGTCGATTCAACGCTTTTCCATTCCTCCTTATCGAACCTCCTTTCTCGTAGAGATGTCCCGTAGTATGTCCCCGACGGGTTCGCCGCTGCCTCGTTACCACATGTCCGACATTAATAAAGTTTGAAATAGGGCGGTTGCAGCTACTTCATCCCGCTCTTCGTCAAATCCCCTCCTCAATCTTGAAGCAATCCCTGCACATAGAAGCAATGTATTGAGTCATTATTTCAAACATGTGAAATTGAGCACCTCTTTTTTTCCCTCCACACGAGCGCCAAAATTCTCCCTCCCCACCACCCCTTAGCAAGCCCTTCCCCACCACCATCGGGAGCCGCCCTTTTCCTCCTCCCCCATGCGGTGCATGGCCGCCGCCAAATCCCTCCTCCTCCTCCCTCCTCCAAGTGTTGCGGCCGACGGGCGGAATTCCGGAAGGAGCGGCGGCATCAATGTATAGCGGCTGGGTGGCACCACGATGGTACCTCCCTCCACGACGGGACCCGGTAGGCACCACTCTACGGCCTTCCTCCACAAACCGCAGTTGAGGAGGGGCCATGCCGATGGGCCACCACAATCAAAGGTCCCTTGTGGTTTTGGTAATGAGTGTAAACATTAGGTGAACTAATATGTGGATTGAGATTATACAAAAGTCTCCAATCATCTTGAGTTTTGGTGTATGTCTAGTTACATGGATGATGCTAAGGATGAACTTCAAATGTGCAACTCACGGGTATCACGCTTCAAAGGTTTATCCTATACACCTTAGCATCACTTTGTAGTGTTAACCCTCCCAAAATTTCATATTTATGTATGTGTGCAAACCTTGAATTCAAAAATCAATTGGGCACACATATAGGGGAGTTACCACTACCAAGTATGAATTAATCTTCAATTCCATATCTTTGTAGGTTGCCATCAATTACCAAAAAGGGGAGATTGAAAGGTCCCTTGTGGTTTTGGTAATTGAGTGTCAACATTAGGTGAACTAATATGTGTGATTGAGATTATACACCGTGAGATTAGTTCACATGTGATGGTGCAATGAAGGAGCTTTATCGCGATATGTGACATGACATGGAGTCATGTGACCGAGGTGGTGAAGGTCAAGACAAGGCTTGGCTTGATGGACCCGATTTGTAAGCGTGAAGGGCAAGTCGAGGGACTTTACCCGATGGACCGACGCAACGTGAAGAGCAAGTGAGGTCAAGATTGATGGACCAAGAAGGTCATGTGATGATATGAAGTGGATCATATCATTTGCGTGATCGTGTTGGTGCATGTGTTGCATCGGCACTTGGAGATGGAGGTGAATGGAAATGCGCAAGGCAAAGGTATAACCTATAGGGCATTTCATTTCGCGTCATTGGTGCTTAGAGAAGTTTATGACTAGGATTTAGGATAGATGTACGTACTATCAAGAGGGGCAAACTTGTTTGCATATGTCCGGCCATCTAGTGCCACTTGAGCGATCTAACTGCGATGTGTTAGATCGAGTGGCATGGTAAGAGCAAGAGAAAATCCTTTGAAAATGATTGTGAAAATGCTAACACACATGCACATGGTGTTGTACACTTGGTGGTGTTGGCATATTTCGCGCGTAGGAGAAGTTGTTTCGATGTTGCTGGGACACTTGACTGCTCTTAGAGTGGAATACCGCTTTGATCCATTGTGAGTTGGATCAAGTAACCATGTGGGGTTATGTAGCCCTCTGAGTAAGCTTTCCATAGAGTCCAAGATCATCAAAACGGAGTTCGGATGAAGGAGATATCGCCCGTTTTACCGAGCGTGTGGTCTGACCGGACGCACGTGACCCGGACGCCGATAATAAATGCGACGGACGCACCGGCCGGAGGCTCCGGTCCGTGCGTCCGGTAGAGAGCTCTGCAGCCTGAATTTTCGGTCGCGTCGACGGGCGGACGCTATGACGGACTCGTGACGGACTTCGGCCCAGTGAGTCCGGCCGGTCTCGTCCGGTCGCGCAGCTGTGTTTTTCGTACCGCGGCTCTATTTGGCTTGGGGGCAATAAATAGAGGTTGTGTCGGGCTTGGCGGGTGCTTAGCACCTTTGGGACTTTGTGTCCATGTTTGAGAGTGCTTGAGAGCCCTCCACTCACATATGCTTGATATCGTTCATCCGATTGAGTGAGAGATCGAAGTTCTAGTGCATTGCGTTGAGAGATCGTCGTGGCACTAGGTGATCGGGTTGCAAGCCGGTGTGCTTGTTTCTCTTGGAGGTTGCCACCTCCTAGATGGCTTGGTGGCAAGAGATTTGATGGAAGCACACAAGGAAGCTTTAAAAGTAAATCGAAGAAGAGATTGTGAGAGAGGTTCGTGCTCACCTCGCGGGGATCGTGAAGAGCAACTCTAGTGGAACGTGTCATTGAGCTATCACACTTGTGTGTGGGTTCACACGGTACCCTCTGAGGGGGATTGGCCAGAGGACTCTCACATTGGTGAGGGACTCGATCGAGCTCCCACCGGTGGATTTGGCAATCGCCATTTAAGCTTGAGAATCATCACCGGTGATTCAAACCGTGGAACCACTAAAGTGTTGGTCCGACACAACGAGGAAGTAGGGGAAGTTGGCAAGCTTCCCTCGGTGACCCGGTAAAATCACCGGTGTCATCTTGTGTCCACACCAGCGGTGGTTTTGCAATCTCTTCATCACAAGCTTTGTTATTACTTACATATATACATTGTGCTTGTGCTTGAGTAGAGTAGTTGTATCTTTCTAGCTTGTGTAGCTTGTTTAGTTACTTTGCCCAGCTTGTGTAGCTAGGTAATTTGAGCCTTTGGGTTAGGCGTGTGTTGCCTTGTCCAAGTGCTACAACATACAAGTGCTATATTTCAAGTTGTGGTGATTTATTGGAATATTTGAAGGCTTGCAAAATTATTTTGAGTTGAAGCTTGCTATTGATGATCATGAGCTATAAAGGTATGCTCCTAGTTGATCACATACATTTGGGTGCATATGTGAGTTGATTGAATTGGATATATATGCATATGTTGCTATGAGATGATTGAATGGATCAAATGCTTAGTAGTCAAATTTGAGTTGGTTTGAATGGATATGATCATGAGATGACTCTTGATGCGTGATTTCAATATGTCTTGTGATGGTATTCAAAACAAGTTGGCATCAAGTTTGATTCAATTTGATGGAGCATAGCTCAATTGCTCAAATCTGCCCACCATTGAAAAATGGTGAGTGAGTTGTGATCTTGGCAATATTTGGATGATCAAATCTTATTGAATGGCTTGAAATTTGGTATACATGCTCAATACTTATGGTAGAAGTTGCTGTAAAAATTTCATGATGAGAAGATAAGGGATACTTCGGTTTTTGGGGGAACTTGTCAAACTATGTATTTGCGGTGTTTTTCAGCATGTACTAGTGTGGGAAGATGTGAAATCTGGTAGCAATCCATAAGGACTTTTGGTGCTCAAATTTTTATGGATCTTGCCGAGATGACTTAGTGTTGAACTTCCCACCAAATCTCGTGGCATTTCAAACATGTACATTGTGAGATATGATTCATTCATCAAGATGTACAAAATCTGCCAGAAAAGTGACAATTATTGGATTGATCAAGAGTCACTTTCATTGAAAGGTCCTCAAAGTTGGAATCATGTTGGATAAGTGTTTGAGGGGCACACTTGGTTTGGTTTTGAATTGAGTTAGAAGCATGACAGGCAATGAGTACAAAGGCCATTTTGATTTTGGGAGTGTACCTTGTACACATCTAGTACTCAAGTTGAAGAATCAATACCACCAAGAAAACACAAGATAGAGAGCAAGAAATGAGCCCCAAATGATCATTGGATATCTTTTGAAGAAAAAGAAAAGGACTTAAAGAAGAATCAAGTCTATTCATCATGATAAGTCCATCGTGGATCCCAATCAACTCAAGTCAAATTCAAATGAGTATCAAGAATGGTTCTTGGAGAGAGGTCATCCCGTTGGGGCATGCCGCCTACTGTAGGTAAACCAACCGTGCTTGGATGGCTAACACATGGAAGTGAGAATCTAGGAATTATTGAGATGCTTAGTCGGCTAAATCTAATGGGTTGGATCTAGAGAAGCAAGAAAAACACCCAAATAGGGAGATAATTTATGCAAGATTCAATTGGTTTTCTCTCATGCAATCAAAAGATCAAAAGAAAGCAAGCCAACCACAACAAGAAGTGCACTTGATCATTAGTGGTTCTCAATTCATATGGTGAAGCATGGAATTCAAATTGGTACATATTGTCTTCACCAAGCTATTGAATTGACTTCATGATGCCAGTTGGAAAGAGCTAAATTGAATCTAATGACTTATCCCCTACTCCAACATAGCAAGGTGAAAATTGTTTGACATATGCATTCATAATTTGCTAAGGACACTGGTGCATATAGTCATACATAGTGAGCACTCATGAAATCAAATGTTTTTTAATGCTTATATGGTACCACTATTGCTTTATGCTTTATATGATTCAGTGGTAGCATATGACATTTTCATGAGCAAGGAACCCATAGTATTTGATCTAGAGGATGAGCATTTCAAGTCTTCAACCTCGACATTGTCAAGATATACCTTAGCATGAGGTGTGAAGCAGCTTCGCTCATTGGTTCAAACCGAAAGTTAGATTTTTTGTGCAAGTGATCTAAATCAAGTCAAAGAGAGAGATGCTCATGGAAACAACATAGTTCAAGAATTGGTTACAATTGACAAATCTTTTCAAGTGGCATCCACATTACAAGATATATCATTTTCCTACCACGTGGTATTTTTCATTCCGTGGTCAATTGTGGTTCCACAAGTGATCCTCAACCTTAAGTGATCATTCAAATCAAGAAAGCTACCCTCACCAACAAAAATGCTCAAAATCATTCAAAATGGTTTGACATATGCTTTGACATAGGGGTGCCCCACCTCAAGATTAAGGTCAAGGATCCTACAAGTGACCTACATGTGGCATTTCAAGGTGGTTTTCGTATTGCCTACATGTGGTTGTTACAAGTGGTGTCATTCCAACATATGGTGGTGTCCATCAAAATGAAGATTCAAAAAATCAACCATCTATCCCTAGTCACAACCTTTGTATCAATAGAGGCATCCCTTTTTGGAAATTGATGACAAAAGGGGAGAAATTGAATAAAGATATGTAAGGGTATGCTTTGGATATATGACAAAGGGGATGAGAATATGGACATAGAACAAGAGGGAGCAAGATTGAAGATTAGAAGAGGATCAACATTCTTGGACAAAAGAGAAGCACCTCAAGTTGGGGAGCAAGCTCATGAACTTGATTGATTGCATTTGACATAATGCATATTCATGTGCTTGCTTGCATTTGCATAAGTTTTTAGATTCTATATGCAATGCTTTTATTGGTGTATGCTAGTCATAGAACTTGATTGATGATATATGATAATCTGAAAGTATGCATAGGTTGTAGCTAGACATATATAGTTTTCCGTGGATCAGAGCCATAGTATATAATGTTGATCTCATATGGTATCTTGAGTTTTGGTGTATGTCTAGTTACATGGATGATACTAAGGATGAACTTCAAATGCAACTCGATTGGTATCACGCCAAAGGTTTATCCTATACACCTTAGCATCACTTTGTAGTGTTAACCTCCCCAAAATTTCATATTTATGTATGTGTGCAAACCTTGAATTCAAATCAATTGGGCACACATATAGGGAGTTACCACTACCAAGTATGGAGGTAATCTTCAATTCCATATCTTTGTAGAAGTACTGCACTACCAAAAG